>JAJOOO010018374.1:0-50200 GCA_029582685.1 Solanum piurae | reverse complement strand
TATATATAATATAATATATAATATATAATATAAAATAATAGAGTAAATAAAGATCACTTCTAGGGTTATAATTAATTAATTAGATCTTTGTTATAATTTTAATGACACACCACTTTGTCTAATCAAAGACACAAATCAATGAAGAGAGACAATTAAAAAAATATCAAAGGGAAAGGCAATTTATGTTTTTGTGATTATTCTAAAGGTCAAGAGGGGTCCAAAAAACTAATGACTAATTAAATTAAGAAGAATGGACAAATTTTAAGGTAAAGGACTAGGTTTTGATAATTATTAGCAATAATCATCTTGAAGAAATTTTATAATATACAACTCACAAATGTGTTATGTGTGGACAGGGGTGACAAAATTAGTTTATAAAATCATGATTCGCTCAGTTTGTTTAGGTTTGAGCGGGTTAATGACCTGATTTTTAGCTTATTTAAGTCTAACTCGTTAACTTTTGAACAGACTAAGATTCACTTATTTATCATCTCAATTAGTCCATTTTAACAAAAGCTATATTTAGATTCTAATAAAATAAAAATATAAAGAAAATGAACTAAAAGCAAGCAAGATAATTAGAAAGATGAGAGCATGGAAAATTTGGACCAATATATATACACCAAAGTAATTATTCAAATAAGCATTTGTTGTCCCAAATTCAATTACAGAAGATAGCTTATGAGGTAACGATTATGCAACAGTATATAAAACAAAACAAAAAACATTTTTTTGCATCTTAATTGGCGTGGGACTCAACGCACCTACATGGTTCCCTCATTTATTAATATTGTCCAAAAATATATTTAAACAAATTAGGTCAAATAACTCACATTCTTATTGATGTGAGAGTCAACACCCTTCTCACTCTGTTAAGAATAAGATTCAATGTTTATGTAAATAAATTTTACACAATTGCTTACATAAAATTATCCATCGTGGACAAGTTTATGGCACATGTAATCTATATTTCATTGCCTCCCGCCCCCCACCCCCAAATTCACTTCTCATTCTCTCTGAAATAAATAAAGCTCACTCGCTTTGGGCCATGTTTTCCCATGTTATTATATTCTCGCCATGAGAAAGACGTACAAAGAAGTATCCCCTAACAACCAGTGGCGGAGCCACAGTACGGTTAGGGGTTCATCTGAACCCCCTTCGGCGGAAAAATATATTATTTATACATGGTTAAAATAATTTATTACGTATATATAGTATATGTCGAACCCCCTTCGGCTATTTTATGTGTCTATTTTTTTAGATTTTGAACCCCGTTAATGAAAAATTCTGGCTCCGCCACTGCTAACAACAACAACAGAAAAAAAAAAATAGAAGAGCAAATTGGAAACGGGCCAAAATAAGAATGGACCAATTCCACTAAGACCAGTGGATCGATGAAAGTCCAAATAAAGGAGTTACCCAAAATGTGTGTCCAATCCATATCTTGTAAGCCCAACAAGAAGCCCAACAATGTGTAAGTGTATTATTAAAAAAATATTTAAAAATGACTTATTTACTAATACAAGAAAAAAAAATTGTGATAAATATTTCGTCATAAATTCGAGTAATTTGTTATAAATTGTCACGAATTCAGCACAAATATCAATAACACTAAATTCATTTGTGATGTATTACTACAAGAACGTTCATTCATAACGAAAAATTTGTTATAAAACCGTCATGATCCATAAAAAAAAGGTGATGAATTACTTTTATAATTAATGTGTTCGCCATAAATATACCATCAAAAGATTATATTTTTCTTGTAACGAGTCTAATAGTAGAATCTACCACAAAAAAAAACTTCTATTTCCTTTTTTTTCTTTCTCCCTCTGGATTCAAGTCTTTCTGGAAATGAAGTCGCCTTTACAAGGGAGCATTTTACATTCAATATAGGACTTCGTGGTACGAATCTAAATTTAGTCAGGTTCTAACGTGAGTATCAGACAAATAAAAAAAAACAATCATTTTGGGACAGGTGGATGGACAATCATTTTTATACAATATATAAAGGATGAATATTCTTCAACCACTTCCTGTTTATGCTAAAAGAAGAAAAATCATAAATTTTCCTCAACCAAACCCAAGAATATGTGTCCAATTTATTTATTTATCTATTCTCTAGAAATGTCATCAACAGTCTTTCTTCTTCAAGTAATTAACTTTAATTCCTAACAGCAAATGAAATTAAAACTACTACCCTATTCATAGAAAGTGAAATATTGTAACATAGAAAAAGAAAATTAGTGCATATACAAGTCCATTTGACCTACCCACTTTGATGTATAATTAGGGTCCTACTAAATACCATTAAGAATTATGATGTGACTTCAGAAAGTCGGATTTAGAATTTAAAATTTATAAATTTCTTAATATATATGTAGAATTTGGGTATAATCTAACGCTTTGAGTTGAGGAAATGCAAATTGAATAGAAGAAAATGACTTTCTCGAATATTTTATTCATAAAAATGAATCTCGTACGTGTAAAAATAAAAATATTTTGTTAAAGTAACATAAAACTATAACAAATTTGTAAAGTCTTAGAAAAAAAAATATTTACCGTAAACGTGTAGGTTATCTTCTAGATTCATCATTAGAAATGAATAAAATCTCTCTATCTCTAACCTGAAATTTCTAGTTCTAGGAATGGATCTAGAGACCAGAAGAAAATCTACAGATTCACAAGAACCTCATTGACATGTACCAGATTCTATATGTATATTACGCAATTTATTAAAAATTTAAAATATTTATTTGTGCATTCAATAATTATTTTGTATATCAACTTCTTGTTGTTATAAGAACCGATAAATATTTAATCTTGAATTCACATCTATCAAATTCAAGCTCTGAATAACACTATAATAATTTATAAAAACAATCTTGAATTTAGATGATCTTGAAAGACTATGATTTCTCCGTGACGAGGCAAGCTGTCAAAAGTTCAAAATTACTATTTTCAAGACTACTGTGTGTAATTTTTTCGAGAATATTTCTTTTTTGATGAACCTTATTTAGTTGAATTTTAACGAAGATACTAATAGAGAGTGAAAAATCAAAAGAAAAGGTCTTTATCAAATATAATATTAATAGGACCAAAGTATGAGAGTGCCACACAATTGAGGGGTTGAGTGTCAAAGACAACAGTAAAGGTCAGTTATCATAAAATTTCAACACTCTAGTGATTAGACACACCTAACTACCTACATTTAGTAATAAATTATATTTATCCCATTTTTGTTCTTTGATAATTAAATCTTTAAAATCACCTTAAATGGAAACAAATGCTTTTGGATTTGATTTTAAAATATTAAAGAAATATTCTCTCACACATGCTCAGAAGCACCCATAAAAAGTTGCAAAACACCTTGAAGTTGCTTTTTCCTTTCCTTTTCTTTTACAAAAATAAAATAAAATAAAATGATACTTAATTTTGACCTCAGTAAATAAGCACTTTAACTTTGAGAATAAATATATAAATACTTTAACTTGATTTCAACTAACAAATATATATTCTATCTCATTTTATCATATGCTGATTTAACACATAAATCTCATAGGTGTCTTAATATCATTTTGTAAGTTGAATTGTTCAACTGACACGATAGAAATGAATTGAGGTATCTAGACGTGTATACTCAAAAGTAGAATTGAAACGCTCGATCGATCACTTGTTTGAGATCAAAATTTGAATGTCTATTTATATATTAATAATTTTATTAATAAAATTAATATGTTGGAGGTGGAAATTATGTTGACTTAATGTATTTGGTTTACCAGTGCTCCTCTTCTCTCCAAGAATAAAAGTGGCAAAGCACCATAGCACCTGTTCTAAGTTCTTTCTAACTTTTTAGACTCTTCTTCTTGGTAAGTTTGATATAAAGTTTCAATCTTTTTTCATCAAATATGATTAATTTTTCTACTTTTTGTATTTCCCTTGTGATTTTCTCAATTGGGTATTTTCTTGTTTTATAAAGTAAGATCAAAGTTATGATTTTTTTTTGTGCTTGTTTCTTGATTTGTAAAGCCTGATAGTTGTCATCTGGGGGGATCTTGATTTTGTCTTGAGTATACTTTTTACTAATTTTAGTTTAATGTTTTGATTCTATATAATAGCACTGTTCCCTTTTATTTGGGGAATTTTGGTTTGCTTGTGTTGTAGAGTTAATGGTAAAAAACAAACCTAAAGTATCCGAATTTTTCGAGTTTTGATACATGAACTAGATAAATAGTTGGTGATAGTTCCGGTATGAAACTCGAAAAATCGGAATACTTTAGGTGTGTGTTTTTGACCCTTCAGTCTGTATGTTAGGTCTGATTTAATCTGAATTCCAAGAGTGGAACTTTAATTCATACTGATGTATTTCTGTCGATTTATTTTTTGTATATTCAGAATTTCAGTTGGATTTGGCTAGTGGTGAAGAAATCATTATAAATTTGCACTTGTTATAGTTTTGAGAAGCTTTTGTTTCTGGATGGAACCTTTGAGCTATGCTTTGGAAGGGAGAGGCCTTATTTTTCCTGATAATGTCGAATTGTCGGTCGATATGGTTTCGAGAAGTAGAAGTATTGTAAAGGAGTGGAATTTGAACCCTTTTTGTGATGTTGATAAAAGCATTTGTGGTTTTAGTCAAGAAGTAACTGAAAGCACAGAGTTCCTGGGATCAGGTATTGCTGATATTTTGAAGAAATCAGCAACCAGTAACCCGTGTCCCGGGGTTTTAAGTGGTGAAATGAGTGATGGTTGTGGTAAAATGCTATCGTCAACTTCTATGTTTAATACATTTGAACCGATTCCCGGAGAAGTTGGACTTGGTGCCATGTTTAACCGTAGTGCTACTAAATCTAACAATCCGATGTCATCATTGATTGATTTGAAATTGGAGGAGTTGACTGATCATGGAGAATTAAGGACTAGTCAATCTTCGAAAGAAAGTTCGATACTTTCTTCACCAGAATCTTCATTTCCAGCTGGAAAACCCCAAACAAAGAGATTGCATTCTCAGTTTTCTATCTCTCAGGTTCGTGGTCAGAAGGAGGAGGAGTCGACGACTGTTTATAGGGAAGTTAAGAGTAATCAGTCTTTAAAGAGAAACTCGGCTTTGTCTTCAGTCAATTCGTCACTGCAGGGAAAAAGACTACGAACTACAAATTTTCATTCCGAGATTCCTGTCTGCCAGGTTCATGGTTGTAACAAGGACCTGAGCTCCTCAAAAGACTATCACAAAAGACACAAAGTGTGCAATGAACACTCAAAAACTGCTATAGTCATAGTTAATGGGATTGAGCAAAGGTTTTGTCAGCAGTGTAGCAGGTATGGTCTAGCTCATCGCTGCTGCTTTTGTCATGTAATAAAATTCTTAGATTGCACTGAACGTGTGTGTGTGTTTGCATATTAAACAAATGTAGAAATATCGTTGACGTGTTGCATTTGATCTAGGAAGACCAGCTGTTGTATTGAATTCATTTGCTTGACTAGGCTAACAAAACTAAACCAAAGGGTAAATCGTGTGGATGTAATGTCTAAAAGAAGATGAAGTTTTAGCATACGAGCTCTTAAAGAACCTATTTCGACATGAATGGGAAAGCTACTATTAGCTCCTCCTAGTTTCCACTTATATGTAACATTGCCTTACTGTTTCTGTTAACTTCAGTTTGGACGATCCGCCAAAACTTTTAGAAAGTTAAGTAAATATAGAAATCCCATTTTTCCATCTTTCATTTATATAGTAACTTAATCATGACCTGCTAATTAGCCATCCTCCGGAATTCATTCTTATACAATCATCTTTAAAGTAGAGAACTGTTCGCGGTGTTAACAAAAAGCGATCAGCACAGCACTCTCAGTTTTTGTTTGTGCTGGTGGGAGGTTGCAAGTACATAGTGGAATAGTCGAGCGTGCATGCAAGTTTGCTCAAACATCACAAATATTGTTAAAAAAACACACAAAGAAGTGACCAGTGTAGATGTTTACTGATTTTTATGCATTTGGTCTGAATGTCATAATTTAGTAGTTACAATTTGGCATGAATGTCTTGGCAGCTAGTCCTGCATAGAATTGCACTAACCTCTTAAAATGCAGGTTTCACTTGCTAGCAGAATTTGATGAAGGTAAACGCAGTTGTCGCAAACGCCTTGCAGGTCATAATGAGCGGCGGAGAAAGCCTCAATTTGATACTCACTGGGGTAAACCTTTTCTCCCTATGCTAATCATCCTGTATTTATTGATTACATTGAAGAGAGTTCTATGCTTGATTTATCTTTTAGTTTTCATTAAATCAGAGAATAATCAACTTTGTCTGATCTAAAAGTTTCATCCTTCGTACTCCACGTCTCTTCCTTTTTCCTCTCAATATAGAAAACGTACTGTTATTATTTTTCCAACTCTACTTTCATGTGAGGACATGAAAGAACTTTCTACTCTTAATCCAATTTGCTTATCTTGAGCGTGCTCTGAAGTTTGTTGGTGCTAATTATCCTACTCCCTCCGTTTCAATTTGTTTGTCTTACTTTCCTTTTTAGTCCGTTTAAAAAAGAATGCTTCTTTACTTTTGTGGTAACTCTTTAATTTTAACTTTTAACTTTTCACATGACATGTTTAAGACTACAAGATTCAAAAGCTTGGTTATTTTCTTAAATTTCGTGCTAACTGCCAAGTCAAAACCAGACAAATAAATTGAAACGGAGGGAGTATTTACCTAACCATATCTAGTTAAATATAGTGTCTGTATCAAGTTTTTCAGTTTTTCATTTGGTAAGCATATCCGTAACTGATTATAATCATTCTGTTAGCTAGTGGCACTCTCATGCTTGTTCTGCTTTGTGGATAAATTGTTAGCAGTTTTACCGACTACGAATTTATGCAAATGCAGGTTCAAGATTTTTGGATATGACTTCCCAAAGGAGAGTACCATTTCTTTTCCCTGAAATATTTCCCGGTAGCTTCTTTTATCAAGAAAATTATGAAGATAATAACAACAACAAGCACCTTAAATTAGAACATAAGCCATTCGGCATCTCTCAATTGGCTATGTCAGTAAAAAATGAGCAATTCCCGGCGAAAAGCATCCAGCATCATTACGGAGTGAGAAAACAAGATCCGTCCGAAGTTCTCACTGGTGGGGCAACATTATCAGTTCAAGAATTATCCGAAGGGCAAAACTCCTCTTGTGCTCTCTCTCTTCTGTCAGCCCACTCACAAAACCTTCTACACAATTCAACGGACGTTTCACCAACTCTACATTGGACGGTTGAACCAAACCATCATGTCTACATTAAAGGAGATCATCATAATCTTGAGAAATCTCCCAGAGTTAGTGTTGGAAATAGATTGACACCAATTGAGTTATATTCATTTGACGTTGCCGAGCAAGATGCGGTCGTTCAAGTTCCTGATAGTGATGCTGTTTCATTTGGAATTCAGAGAGATCACGGACATGATCAAAGATCAAACTCTATAAATTCCAAGAACTGCCTTTCTACGGAAGGTGGGCCTACCATGGATTTAGTGCAGTTGTCTTCGCACCTGCAAAGGGTCGAGCAGCAGAAAAATTCCGTCCAAGTGAAGCAGGAAAATGATATCTTTTGTACCTTTACTTCCACTTGAGGCTTATAAGAGCTACAAGGTCTGTAAACATGTTCATTTGATATATAATGCTTCTTTTCGTTTCTATCAGGAACTCAAAATGTCAATACATGTAAATCCACTCTTGTAGTTCATGTCGTATGTTAAATCAAGAACAATTTTTTCTGAGTTCAATAGACAAAATACATTCCCTCATGTATATACACCTGAATCTTACTAGACAAAGTTAACACATTTGAATAATGTGCCATGTCAGTTATACATGTTTGGGCGATAAATCGAGATAATCTTATTTACTACTACTTGCAGGTTTTCATTTCTGGTAACTAGTGAAGATTAAGGATCATTATGAGCCTTGGTGAGTGTGTCTGTTTTGCGCCATGATTTCTTTTTTCGAAGCATGTAAATTACAGTGTGTTGATCCTCTATAGTGATGTACAAGGGTGTACTAATGTGACATTGCAGTATTCATATCTGACTCCCCCCCTCTTGAAAAGAGAGAAAACCCAAAAGCAAAAAAGCAAAAGCTTTTAGGAATAGGAACTCCTTGTCTGCAATATATATATCATATAAATTGTTGTTGTTAATCGTGTGTGATCTTTTCTTGGTTTTTTCATCCTCATTGCAGTCTGAAGGGTCAACATCCGAAATGAAGAATCGGAAGATTATATGAGGAGATTAAACTAATTCACAAGTGGCCTTTCCAACAAGTCAAAAGGCAAAGGCAGATTAATAAATGATTGATATCGGTACATCTTTTGTAAGTGTCAGCCATAGCTTTTCTATTGCTTTCTTTACATCAATTGTTTTGTTTCAATATATCCATTTCGTCGAAACAGTGCTCTTATTATTTTAATAGTTAGTGTTGTCTTTAAGGAAATCTTGCATCATATACTGATGTTTAAGAAGAAAATATAGTATCAAAAGAATAACATTTCTTGTGTGTAATCATCTCTTTAATGTAAGACGGGAATGTAACAACCCCTTAATTGCCTTTGTCGTGACTCATGACAACTATAAATCTTCACTTTTCCGTCAGCAATTCTTGTTATACATCTATAACTGGTAAAGTTGTTGCGTGGAAAAGTCTCTTGCAAAAATGTAGGGTAAGACTGTATGCATATAATAGACAGTCCTTGTGGTCCGGACCTTTGCATATCGGTGATGCAAATTCCGTCTCCTCATTGTGAAAAGCATAGAATCTTACTATTTGTAGCAAAAATATCATATATATATTTTTGATGGCTTTAGTCTACTTTCCAATTCAACACTTTTGCTGCCATACATTTGTGACTTCTGCTGCAGAAAAGTTATGCTCCATGCATGTGTCAACACGTGTACATACACGCGAAAAAGAAAAAAAAAATGAACCTTTCGATCGAGCAGCTATATTGGCATGTCTTTTCGAGTTGTAGGCGTGCAGAATTGTATATGGAATCTATCATGAAGTACAATTTTATGTGATTTTTTTAGGTGAATTTGACTTGGTTGGTTAGTTTTTCAATTCATTATAGTGTTATTTTATGCATTAGATTAGTGTTTTTTTGTTGTTGTGGTCCTTGATAGAGAAGGAAGTAAAGAAGAAGAAGTGGTCCCTTATTTATTGGAATTGCAACATTCTATTTGGTTGGAAAAATTAGACATGTTGTTCCCATCATGTAGTATCATTCTAGTAAGCTGTGAAAAAATTGTTCAATATATGCAAGTGGATAGTAGGGTAGGGGGGGGGGGGAGGGGGGTAAGTTTGTGATTTATTGAATATTCTTTTGAATAAACTATGATGAGAATAGGAGCATTGAGTTTTTGTGTGGGGTAATAACCTTATCACGCGCATCATGTCATATCAGCAAAAAGTGTTTAATTTGTATGTGTTTTTTGAGTAGTGTAATCATGTGCGTCATGTCATGTCAGCAGAAAGTGTTAAATTCATATGTTTTTTTGGAGTAGTGTAAGTGTTAGATTGAAAGTTGAAACAAGTTCAAGTTACGTTATCAAAGTAAAAGAAGCGGAGAAATTTAGAGGGTTGTTGATGTATGTTGCTTCATTTGCTTTGTTTGTCTTGTTATTTTGTTGTCGTTATTTCTGTTCCAATCTTGCTTTGATTATGCTTTTTTGAGTCGAGGTCTCTACCCCACAACTACCCCACAAAGGTACAGATAAAGGTGTGCATATTCGATCCTCTCCATATTTCACTTTGTGGAACTATATTAGATATGATGTTGATTGTTGATGTTGATGACGTATTTAACTTTTTTTTGCGTAAGCGCTTTTTAATATGATTTTCTTTATTCCTAAGGCTCGAACCGAGACCTTGACGAGTATAAAAATGTATTATTGTTCAAGTAATTCCATCAAAAGGACAAGATCTAACCATAAATTTGGTTTAAAAAATTGACATAATATTTGGAGATTATATCAAGTTATTGTTTGTTTCATAATTTGTCCATAACTTGATAGGCCACATGTATAAATGCAAACTATACACATTATCATATATAATAGGAGTAATAAATTTTCTGTTCACATTTTTGAGATTATATTACTAGAATTTTGATATTTTACTTCATAATTATAATTTTTGCAACATCTAAGAGGTGATAATATACAACAAGGAAACAATATAAGTTGTAATATTTTACTCAATAAACTATAAATAAATAAATTTGAGGAATTAAGATATTTAATAAGCACTAGATATAATAATATATAGCATAGGATAAACTTTTAAAAAAACAAACTAAAAGTTTAAAAATGGCAAATTAGATAAAGCCCAACACAAACTATAGGACAAGTCCAACAAACTTAACCATCCTACATGTTTTCTCACAAGTAATTGGAAAACATCATTAATATTACATATAATATAATCCCAATATTTGCTTCAATTCAACATCTAAACCTACAAAAAAAATAATCATTAGATGTATATATATGTATGTGTATTACAAAAAAAAAAAAAAAACTTATTAATTTTGTTATAATAATGAAAAAGAAAATCTTACATTATTTCCAGACAAGGATCCATTTGGTGGATTAGGAATGTACCTAGCCCACTTTAATAACCAAAAAAATTTGTTACAAATAAAAATCAAACTAAAAAAAGATAAGTTTTATTATATACATGCATATTAATTAGCTTTTACGCTATCAATTTAACATATTATAGTAGATTACTTATCTTAGTATCGATCTTTTAGATACTTAATTTCGCATATCATGGGCAGTTACAAATCATCACTAAATAATTTCATCATTATTTAATCCTCGTGTTATAATTCCAATATATTTTGTTCACAAATCAAACGACCTCTAAAAAAAATTACTATTTTTTTTTTCAAGATTAAGATTAGTGAAATTAATTAAACTCACATTTTTAGCAGCTGCACTGAAAGCTTCTCTATGTGGTATCTCTGGATTTTCAGCTTTGATACGTTGTATCTCCTCCCTTTTTATCAAAATAAAAAACATATAATAAGAAATAAACAAATAATATATAGTACTTCATCTGTTTTAATTTATGTAATATAGTATGATTGACACATAGTAAAAAAACAAATGAGCCATCTTTAATTTTATAATTTTAGACGTGTCATAATATTTTTATAAAAACTTCTCATATAATGAACGGTTTAATTCAAAATTAAATAATTTTCAAATATAGAAATACATGGCTATTTTTTAAACAGATTAATAAAAGATCAGTATCATATAAACTAAAACGAAGAGAGTACGATGATATTTACTTCATGAATCGATTGTAGGCAGATGGAAGCCTGTGTTTCTTCTCAGGAGCTTCAACAAAATTATAAAAATAATAATTAAATACCATTAACTTAATTTTAAAAAATATTATTTTTTTATAAAAAAAACAACCATACATACGTTTTACAACAAAAGGTGCCTTTGGAGATAAAGGTTCACTAGAAGTAGATGAGGCAGATGATGAAGCTTGGCCCTTATTTTTGAATTCATTAGAATAACCCTGTTGATTAAAAAACAAAAAAATATATTAATTAAATACCACATTTAAAAATAAAAAAAAACGAATTGTGGAAACAATCACTAATATTTGTATGGATATAGGTTATCTACTTAAGGATGCAACTAGTTAGATCTTTTCCGAATCTTATTATATTATTAACGCTAGCTATATATTTTGTGCACTGAACTGTCTTTTTCGTTATAATAAAATTATTACCTGAAGATTGGGTTGATGATCAAAGCATTGGCCTTGAATTGGAGGTCTAGTACTTAAAAATGAAAGATTGCTACAATGGCCACATTTCACTGTCACAGTATCCATTAGCCTCTTGTATGGAATTCCAACCTAAAAAAATAAAAAAATTGTAAAAAGTTGTAGTGATAAAAGCGATTCATAAATCAGAATTTGTCTCAAAATCATATTAATTATAATCGGGATAAATAATTCCACTTTTTATATATAACAACATATTCAGTACAATCTCATAAATAAAATGTAAAAAAGTCGACGTATACAAATCTTATCCCTATCTTTATAGAGTAGAGAAGATATTTTCAATAAACTTTCAGTTATATAACAAAATCGAAGCCATGATTGCAAAAAAATATAATATGACAATAAAATAGCAACAAATTAGAAAGTGCACGTGTTGTAGTTTTATTCTTGCTAAATAATAGTCATTTAAATAAAAGGAAACGATCGTAGTATATAGCTTTATTTTGACCTTCCTATTTTTTACTCCATCAAGAAATTAAACTATATTATAAAATCACACATCACATAAATGATTGATGGGAACTTGTAACATAGATTGACAGACAGAAAAAAAAACATAAATAGCAAAACTAATTATATTAATTAAGCTTTAATTTACATGAAAAAGTAAGACAATAAAATAAATTAAATTAAATTACCGCTAAAACAGTGTTGCAAAAATTGCAACGAACGTAGCAAAGATGTTCAGAAGATTGAACATAATCCATGGAGTTTTTTTTATTCCAGATGAAGAAAAGAAAATATGTTTTTTGTTTTGTTTTAAAGGACAAAATATATTTATGGTTGGGGGGGGGGGGGCGTAGGGTATTGCTAAGGAAAGGAACAATGAGAAAAAAAGTTGCAAAGAAATTTGATTGTGGCAACTCTTGGTGACCTATATGTGTTTATATAGTATTGTATATGTTATATTTATACTTGAATATTTGGATGATGAATTATTCATAATATATTTTCAACTTCTACTTGTTAGTTATGCATCTCAAATGAATCACCCTCTTCAGAATCACTCGTGGAATTACGTTGGGTATATTATTATTGTCGTAGGCAGATTCAGAATTTTTAAATTATGGATTTTGAACCATAATATTTTTTGATTACTAGGTGTAAGAGTGAATTAGAGTCTCACATTTGTTGATGAATGGGCTGGTGATCTATTTATATGGATTTGAGTCATTCTCTCCTCGTGAGCTAACTTTTGAAGTTATAAACTCATATATTATATCTTTACACTGGATTCTGAATAATTAAACCAACGTGTGGGTATTGTATTGATGATTCACACGATTATCTATCATATGTATATTTTTTTACTTAACTTAAAGAGTTATTAGAAGAAAAAAATCATCCAAATTTTCTTATGTTGTGCATTAGGGTTTTGAGGTTTTTCACCAAAAGTTCTTGGTAATTTATGTTGTGTTATGCTACCGTCCAATTTCATTTCAGTGTCCTTCAAATATGAATAAAAATAGTAACAAATCATACATTAATAGTGATGACATAAATCAATGTTTAAATTCTTTTGACTTTTCTCAACTTTACTTAGATCAAGTAAAAAATACAATTTTTTTCAATCGAAAGTCTATTGAAAATCGTTTTCTTATCCTATAAATATAGTGATAAGGTCTGTGTATATTCACTTGTGAAAATTTGAATATATCGAATATGTTATTGTTGATGACGATGAATCTAGTTATTAGGTGATTAATATGATACGCAAATAACATTTTCTTGTTATTATTAATACAATACATAAGAAAAATATAGTAATGTTGAAATATATGAAATTAAATATAAACATAAGAAGACAATAGTCTAGATATGCAATAATTTCTTGAAGTACAACATTTGATTCTCTTGAACAGATCCTCGTCCTTTGCCTTTACTACTCTTATCAAATCAAAGCTTATGTAATCATATTATATTATGTTTTTGTTTATTTCAATATTTTAGGTATATATATATAATATAATTGAATGTGCAATCACAAGAAATTGGATATATATGATCATGGTGACGTTAATGCAACAATCTCTCATCATGAGTAATTCAGTTCCTAACATAATTTCCGAGGTACGACAAGTTTTAAATCTTAATGCAACAAGATACTCTGTCTAGATGGTTGAATTAGTTTTTTTCCCATATCGCATGTAATGAGAACCAACTAAAAATTTGAATCGCTTGATTGACTTCTTCATAGTCAATTTATTAAGGTGTGGAATGACCGGAACCAGTCAAAAGTGTATTTTATGAGTGAAATTGAAATTCCTTAGTAAAATTTTATAATCATCGACCACATATCTTTCGCTAAATAAAAATTACGCAATTAAACTCATTGTAAATATATGCATGAGAAGAAGTGTAATTTTTTCGTATAAGACTCAATTAAACTATTGTAAATATACACTATATCACTAATCTACCAAACAAAAAGATACATGTGTTTTTATAGATAGATCATCCATACCCTACAAGGTTAGGGTTTGAGCAAATTAAAGGCGGAGCTAAGAGGCATAAAGAGGTTTATCTGAATCCTCTTCATCAAAATCATCTATATACAAAGTCAAAAAAAATAAAAATAGCTTACATATGTTAAATTATCTTAACTTTTTCGTATGTTTACTTCTTTATATTTATATTTTCTTAGTACAAATTAAGGTCTCGTTACACCAATGTACACAAGTTAGTATATTTTTTTTTTGGTTTTTCACGTATTGGGGCCGACTAAATTTGAGTTCGGTATAGGAAGTTTTTCATTTGAGGGTAAACTATTCCTTAACAAATATGACTTTGTATCCAATATTATGACTCAAATTCGAAACTCTCGATTAAGAATATAGAAGTACTTACTACTCAATTACCGTCGTTGTTGGTAGGGTTGAAATGAACAAAAAAAAGAGTATAGAGGAGACATAAATATAAGGCGTGCATGAATAATATTGAATCAAATGAGACAAATTTATTAGCTAGGGTTATGGTGATGGCTTCCCATATAGCTAACTTTACTCTTCTTTTTTTTGTTGGTGCCAAGTAATTGAAGAAATTAAAGCTGAAAATGACCAGTGCTACAATCACAAGTCACCATCATAAAATAAGTTTATGTCTTTATGTGTTGATGGGACTATTCTTTCATTTCATTGTTTGCTAAACAAGGAAACTAACTATTTCTAAACTTTGATTTCTACTACTTTCTATGTTAGTATAAATGACTTCCCAAGGTTGGTCATCATATATTATACACATACAATGAAACCAATATCAAGGATCTTTTTCTTTTTGGCATTTCATGCATGTAAAGGCATATTCAATGTCCTTGTGTCACCAATGTACCTGGATTGTGATGAAACAATTGAGATCTATATCTATTTTTAATCAAAAGTCTCATGTTTCAGTTCTGGATATGAAAAAAAATTATGTCAAAATAATCATCCTAAGAAATAAGTCCATTCACAAATTCAAATTAGTCAAATTCTATTATGAATATCGGACAAGCCTGAAAACAAAAAAAGATAATCCCATTTCTTCCTCGAACATAGCCAAATGCCAAGCCAACCAATAGCTTAATTAACTTGTATATGTTGTTAGTGTTAAGAGAGTTGTTATATTCCCTCCGCTTCAAAATAGTTGTCATGTTGCTTCTCGCAAATCGATTTAACTAACCTTTGAAGATAAGATATTTTATAATTAGAATTTAGATATTTGAAAATTAAATAAAAAATACTATAAGTTGCAATTTATAATCTTCATATCAATATGATTTAAAAAAATCTTAAAATATTAGTTAAAGTTCATATAGTTTGATTCTAGAAAAAAAAAACATGACAAATATTTTCAGACAAAGAAAGTACTATTAGATCACCTAAAAGATATATATTACAAATAACTATTCATAAAAGGGTGGAACTATTTCGCGACTCAAGTCATAACATATTGTTTATTTTGCGCTAACAGACCTCACAAAACTTGTTCTTTGAGCTATGATACAATCGAGTTACAAATTAGTAACAATTCAATCTATCAAAAAGTTAAAAACTTTTTTTCGTTCTTCTCCATTTGTCCCTTTCGTAAATGTTTTACTTTTTTTTATTATACATACATTTGTACATAACCATTTGAGCTAAGACCACCCTCTTTTATTCCCATTTCAAGAAGTTTTGATTGGACACATCTCTTAACTTTAACTTTATTGATGTGTTTAATACATAAATAAAAAAAAATATTATCTTAAATAAAAATTTAAGTTGATGGGAAAATTTGGAACTTTTCTTTTCCGAATAATTTGAACATGTGACTATGTGAGTGAAGTCTCTTGTAAGTTTTTCTTTAATTTTTTTTTATTTCACATTTAATATTTATAAAGTTCGATTAAATTTGAATTTGTACAATATAGAAGCCATTTCTGAAAACAATAACTTTTTTCATTCTTGTGAACTCGAACTTGGATTCTCTAATTAAAATGAGGGGTCATCATCATCCTACCACAACTTATATTGCCTTGGTTCGTCGTAAGGAAATACTTATAAGTTATAAGAATGGAAAAATAGGGTGTAATGTCGAAACAAGGGTCAAGTTTAGGGACTAAACTATCACTTAAATACATACAAAGGGACTGAAAGGTAAAATAAAAAAAAAGAAAAGAAAAGGAAAATGAAATTTAGGAGGGAGCGAAGAAAATAGTGAATTCAATTCCCGCCATTTTAACTCCTCTTCCCTCTCGGTTTTCTCTATCTAAAAAAATTCTAGAGAGAGAAAGTAAGAGGGAGGATTTCAATGGCGAAATTCATCGACGAGAAATCGGACGGACTGGAAATATTATCAATCGGAAAACTTTACGCTGGTTCATGGGATAAGAAGTACTGGAGCTCCTCTAGGGTAACAATTTCATTTCCGTTATTTCTGTAAAATGTTTTCGATCAACTGATGAACTGCTGAGTTTAGTCGTGTAGCTAATAAATTAGTTTTTGGAGCTTTCGAAGCGTTATTAATTGTTGATATGAGTTTTTTTCTTCCTAATTTTTGTTCTATTAGAGTAGGTTGAATGGAAGTTATGGTTATAGATTAATTGATGAACTACTGAGTTTAGTCATGTAGCTAATAATTAATATATTAGTTTTTGGAGCTTTCAAAGCGTTATTGGTTGTGGATATGAATATTTTGCGCAATTTTGGTTCTACTATGTATCTGTATGATTGCATAATTTTTTAGGTTAGCGTAGCTTGATTGGAAGTTATTGTTATAGATCAACTGATGAACTACTGAGCTTAGTCATGTAGCTAATATAGTTTTTTGGAGCTTTCGAAGTGTTATTGGTTGTGGATATGAGTATTTTGCCCAATTTTTGTTCTACTATGTAGGTGTATGATTGTACAAATTTTTAGGTTAGCTTAGTTTGAATGGAAGTTATTGTTATAGATCAATTGATGAGCTCTTTATCTGAGCAATGTAGCTTATGTATTTATTCGGATTTTTTGCCTAACTACAAAATGATGAGCTAATATTTTGTGCTAATACCAATGCGAAACTAGTTTTTTTTTTCTTCTGACAGACTGACAGTTATGTAAGAAAGTCCTGTGCTTTGATTAATTATGGATGAGTAGCTGCAGCCAAATGTTCTTCGTGATCTTAAGTTTATCTTACCTGAATTGTGACGAATGTTGTATATTGTCAAGATACTGAGTATTGTATACTAGCAAAATGTGATGGAGGATTTGTAGTAAATTCTAAATTTCTGGTAGTCGTCAGAACTAGTGTGAGGATTTATACTTTCCAGTCATGTAATCCTGTGGAATCGTTTTTGAAGAAAATCGTGGATCACTTATAGGCAAAAGGAAATCGAGATACATTGCGCTTGTAATTCAAGTCTCAGTATGGGCATCTCTAATGTTGATTTGGGTGCTTTTTGATGTGATGAAAAATGTTCCCTGAGAAAAACATATTACCTTCAAGTTTCAAATATAATTGTTAAGTCATTTCTGATGTTTGAATGGGTGTAGCTACAGTTAGTGGAATGTAACAATGGTGGGGGAGTGATTTGTATTGGTACCATATCACTGTGGAAATAATGTTTAAATGGTAGTAGGACCAAGTATAAAGTAAGAGCGGAATGGAAAATGATTTATGTTCATAATAGATGTAAGATGATTACACTCATTTGGTGTACAGGTTCCGGTTTAAACAGAATTTTGCTGACCATTCCGCAAACATGTTGGCCTATATATTACACCGCAGGAATATATCTTTACTTAGGAGCTCAATGGTGGAGTTTGGTTGTCTTGTTTTCTTTTAGATTACAACGATCCTTGAAACTTCTGTTCTTACTATCAGCAAAAAGCATGGCTGGCAGACTTACAATGTACTGTGTAAGAGATTCCTGTATCACTTAATTTGGCTTTTTGACTTGCAGGGAAAAGACCGCTATCCTTATCCTATTGGATACAATGCTCTAATGACTCAAAATGGAGTCTCTTACAAAATGGAAATTCATGAAGGCCTCAATGGGCCATTATTTACGGTGTGTAGCAAAGATTATGCTGCTTTTTGCAACATGTTAAATAGATTGTTACTGTTCTCTAGCTTTGGATTTATAATAAATTCCTGTCTCTGCCTCACAACAGATTAGTTCTACAGATGGGCAGTCATGTAGTGGGCAAACTCCAGATATTGCATGGGAGAGTTTCCAGAAAAAAGGATGTCAAATAAAATTGTTGCATGGAAAGAGACACTCCAGTAAGATTGATGGTGTGGAGGTGTGTCTTGTGCCTATTTATGAGCCCAACTAACATACTGCAATACCAAATGTTCTACCCTTTTGCCATTTGAATTGGTATTTTTGAGTGACATTGATACGTTTGGAAGTATTGGTACTGTTGTAACAAGAATTGATCTCCTTGGTCTACTCTGAGGTCAAAATGTAGTTTCTTGTTTTGGAAATTACACAGGAAGCCACATTTCAGAGCTAGAGCGGTAAAATCAATTCTCTGATGAAGCCCCAATTCCCACATCATGTTATCATGTCATTTTGGAGGATGATTGTTAAGATAGTTTATTCTCCTAAGCTAGTCAAGAATTTTCCAAGGCTTGTTGTGAGAAACTCAGGCATTGTGCTTAGGAACTATATTCCATATAAGCAGGGAGGGATATTGTGGGAGAGTTACATTTGCTTATAGAATTTATCATCTGTTTATGGACCTTATACTAGTAAAATTTCCTTTGGATCAATTTTTTGAATGCTAGCTTGCAGAGTGCATAAGTTGCTAAGTTTCTCTTAACTTTGAATGGGAATATTAAAAGGTTGAAGTTAAACTAAATGAGCCTAATGTTCTTATTTCTTTTCTCCTTACAGTTTTTCGGGTTCAAGAACACATTTGTTCAGAGGTTACTGAGGGAATTGGTGGCAAATACCCGTGGAACGCCAGAGCAGAATTTCTTGTCGTCTATCTCTCTTAGGAATGAGACATCTGAGGCAGTAAACCAAAATGAACTCACAGTATCAAAAACAGATCCTAATCTGCTAACACACATAGAAAAACCACAAAGTGCTGGGAAGAGAAATATGAAAGGTAGAACCAATAATATCAAGTCAGCTGCCAATACAAGTCTCAAAAAACCTCGACGTCAGAATAAAAACAGCGATATCAAAGCTTTGAATCCCGGCCAACAAGAATATGGTGATCATCCGCCTTCCTTCTCCTCAAGTAAAAGGTCTTGCAATAGTTCAGAAGCATTGCAAGAGTCAGAGACCTTGCAAACAATAAATGAGAGAGAAAAAGTTAAGGTTACAGTTGTAGAATCTTTTGACAAAGATGATCATCTGAAAGTAGATAGTCTTAGTTCTCAAGGAGGGAGGAAGCATTTGGATCCCAAGACCGAAATACCATTAGAAGAATTGATGGTAAATACCAGTGGAACGCCACGGCAGAATTTCTTATCATCTATCTCTCTCAGGAATGAGACATCTGAGGCAGTAAACCAAACTGAACACACGGTATCAGAAATAGATCCTAATCTGCCAACACACATGGAAAACCCACAAAGTGCTGGGAAGAGAAACAGGAAAGGTAGAGCCAATAATATCAAGTCAGCTGCCAATACCAGTCTCAAAAAACCTCGACGTCAGAATAAAAGTAGTGACATCAAAGATTTGAATTCCAGCCAACAGGAATATGGTGAAAATCTGCCTCCCTTCTCCTCAAGTAAAGGATCTTGCAATAGTTCAGAAGCATTGCAAGAGTCAGAGACCTTGCAAACAATTAATGAGAGAGAAGAAGTTCTGGTTCCAGTGGTAGAATCTCTTTATAAAGATGATCATCTGATAGTAGATAGTCTTAGTTCTCAAGGAGGGAGGAAGCATTTGAATCCCGAGATGGAAATACCATTAGAAGAATTGTTGGCAAATATCAGTGGAATGCCAGAGCAGAATCTCTTGTCGTCTAACTCTCTTGGAAAGGAGACATCCGAGGCAGTAAACCAAACTGAACACAGGGGATCAAAAACAGATCCAAATTTGCTAACACACATGGAAAAACCACCAAGAGCTGGGAAGAGAAATAGTAAAGGTAGAACCAATAATATCAAATCAGCTGCCAATATCAGTCTCAAAAAACCTCGATGTCAGAATAAAAGTAGCAATATCAAAGCTTTGCATTCCGGCCTACAGGAATATGGCGGACATATGCCTCCCTTTTCCTCAAGTAAAGGGTCTTGCAATAGTTCAGAAGCATTGCAAGTGTCAGAGAACTTGCAAACAATAATTGAGAGAGAAAAAGTTCTGGTTCCAGTTGTAGAATCTTTTGACAAAGATGATCATCTGATAGTAGATAGTCTCAGTTCTCAAGGAGGGAGGAAGCATTTAAATCGTGAGACTGAAAAACCAGTAGAAGAATATACTGAATTACAAAAAGATGGAAAGCTGGTTAGTGTGTTTCCTGCCTGTTTCCCTTTCAATCACATTAAATTCTCTGATACACTGTTCTCATTTATTTTGCATAATCTTTTTCCTATTTTTTTTACTAGTCCTTTGTACTACTTTTTCTTTTATTATTTTACAAGATCCCATGTAAACAACAAAAACAAAGGGGATGGCAAGCATATTATCATTTTCCTTTTTTTGTAAGTTGTTTGGTTACTGAAATGCTAGCTAGGTACATTTTCTTAACTTCTTGCAGTTTGATAGGTCAAAAGTTCTGGATGAGCAGGTAATTGAGAACCAAATGACTGCAGAGAAGGATGGAGAATCACCGGTCGAGAATGGAACACAGAGAATTAATGATGTCAATCTTTGGGCACCTGATACTTTGGATCACCAACCAGGTACTATGAGCTATTACTTACCTGTGCCGTTCTTTAGTGCTGCATCTTGCATTACCTCTTACCTGACTTCCCCTTCCCTGATTAAATAATTAAATGGTTGTCTTTTCACTTTTGTAGATGAATCTTTTAGTCTCACTGCAGAGATTGTGAAGGATGTTGTAGCTGCTGTTAGTACCAATGTTTCCGACTCTCCAATAATTGATTCACGGCCAGAAAGTGAAATGGGTACATCTAGTTTGGAAGTGAATTCACAGAAAAGTGAGTCAGATTCTGCTGGACATGAAATAGCCAACTCAATGATGACATTTCTGCTTCCTCGAGCACTTCCTCTGATTAGGACATACACTAGAAAGAAAAAGAATGATACAAAATCACCAGAAATATCCATCCACAATTCTCAGGACGAAAATAAGAAGATTGGCCTCTATCTTGACTCCACATCTGGTAAACTGTAACTTTCTAATTTCAGCTGATTATTGCTGCTCTCATTTAGTAATCTTAGTTGCTATCTCAATCATTGATAAGACTTTCATGAAGTCTTTTAATTAAAGCTTATTTCAGTTCCCTCTTACTTTCTTTTGCAGTCAGTGATCTTGACAAGAATTCACTGCTCAGACAGAAAAAGGAAAATACCAGTTTTCCAGTTCGAGGTTGTGTTCCAGCATCTACAGCTTGTTCCCTTGCAGAAGCTATTGTCCCTGATAGTTTTGATAATTATGAAAGTGGATATACTCCAAGTCAGGGGTTAGCTCAGATTCTACAAGTAGCTGAAGTTGCTAAAGAAGATCACAGTGTTCAAGGTTTACATACCTGCAGACCTGAAATAGTGGGGCCATCAAAGAGTAATAATTTAGAAGCAGCAGCTTGCAATGGTGAAACAGGTGACTTTATCTCCTTGTGATCTTTGGATTCTTTGATTGAAGGGTCAGAGTATAATATTCTCTTTCCGTGTGCTTTTCCTAGAACCATTTTTTATTAACAAAAGGTGAATAGACTGATTGATATTGCTCTGTAATATTTCATATTTCATCTTTTGTTGAAATTATTCTTTATGTAGCTAGTCTGAACTTCAAAATTTTCTATACAGTGATGAGATATGAGTCCTCAGTCTTTTAAGCTGAACTACAGTCTGTACACCAATTGATTGAAAGTAATAAATTGTTGAACAGGAACAGAAATAGAAAATGACTTCTTACCAAGCACACATAAATTTCTTCAAGCATCAAGAAAGGAAGTTAGTGGAAGCAAAAGCACTGGAGCAATTGTCAGTGGGAGCTCAACTAAGATTCCACTTTCTGGTGAATCAATGGTGCAACATGTTTCTTTATCTGAAAGTATCATCTGCAGAGATTTCAGAGATGATTCTGTTCCAGAGTCAAATGCGGACATAAATGCAATGCACACCTCACATTTCTTACAAGAGAGCTCTTCTAAGCAGTGCCAAATTGAACAGTCTATATCTACTGATGAACCCCATATTGAAGGACGGTCCCTTAACTTCAATACAAAAGAAAGATCCACTAGTACCAATGGTACACCTTTTAACTTGGCCTCCAGATCACAAGATGAAGAAATGGATCAGATGTTAGACCATATTCAAACTTCAAAGTTTCTTGATTCAACTGCAACTAATTCTGAAGGCAACTTGACTGAAATGTTGTCCAGAGACCAACAATGTGTCAGGTTTACTGGTCCTCTGTTAGATAAGCAAAACCAGAAGATAATTTTTTCTGCTGACACCACTGAGAAAAAGGAGAAAAATGAGAATGTAAACATGGAAGCCCAGAAAGATTTAAAGTCTGAGAGTGAAAGAAGTGGTGTTCTCAAGGTTATTGCTAGCTATGCCCATCCCATGCCAGTTTCATCAGTGCTATTAAGTACACAAGAAAATGATCTTTATATTTGTGTTTTATGTGGTCAACCATTGCATGAGGATAGAACTATTTTCATGTACAAGGCCCCAATGGAAGGAGAAGAAAGGGGTTGCCCTTCTTTTATTGGTCAGGTTTCTATACGTTTCCAATTTTCAGATGGTGCCTTTCGTGGAGATGTGAGATGTTTTCTCTTCTTCAATGGCATTGCTGTGGGCCTATGGCTTGCTCTATATTATCTCATCATCTATTTGTTTTATGCAGATTGAACTGGACAGTGCTGCTGTGCAGTTGACACCAATTGGGCAGTCACTTGTGTTTTTCAACAGTGTAATAGCCCCAAGCTGCAGGTTACATTTTCACTTGAGACAGAAGTGTTTGGTCTTTAGTTTGTTTTTTATCTGTAACATAGATGAATGCTGATGCGCTGATCTCCATGTTTGTTCTCAGGGAGGGTGATATAAAGTGCCGGTGCTCATTATGTGCTTTGCATATTTTCGAGGAAAATGCAGTAAAAATTGCACAAATTAGAAATGGTTATCTCTCTCTCATTACTAAACTGAAAACGACGCTAAGGGTCTGTTGTATATTGGTGTGTCCACCTGATCACCTTGTTGCTGTGGAAGAAAGTGGAAAGCTGTACGTATGGGTCATGAATTCAAAATGGAGGTGACTCTTCTTAAGCATTGTGGTTTTCAAGTTTATTCATGTTTATCACAATATTGATCTTGCAATGATAATAACTTTGAGATTGAGTTACTTCTATATCTATCTTTCTTGTATTTGAATTAAATCCAATCCTTTTATCTGTTCATATGGCCAACATTTGCAATACTAGCCCACTTAATGGTAATTACGTGCTTTATCAGTCATTTATTGTACTCTACCACTTATATAAACATTTCTTTACTCGAATGATCTGGTGTCGGACTTCGAATTTGTGATACTTCTTGATGTGATTTATGTTTTGTTTCTTTTGTTATGTAGTTTGATTTCTTCCAAAATTCTGAATTTGCAGTGCGGAGACAGAAAAACGCTGTTTGTTGCCACCTGATTGCCCACCCTTTTCTACAATGAAATTGAAAAGAATACCAAATTCTGCTAGTTTGGTTCTTGGGTACAACGGTTTCGGGGAATTTAGACTATGGTAATATATCCCTTGTAATCTTAAATGATGCTGTACTTGTAATGTGCACATTGTGTTTTGCTGTTTATCAATTTCCTTATTTTGTTTCTCTTCATAGTTTACTTCTCTCTTCACCAACTCATGCTCATTCTGTCAAAAAATAACAGATTAATGATATTACCTCCAGCTTCTACTTAATTGTACGTGCAAATAGTTTCAAGAGTCTATAAATGATATGTATTTTAATGTATGAATGTCATATTGTTAGTCACTTTCATACACATCCAGAAAAACAAGTGCACACACAGATGTGAATATATGTTGAGGACATTATCATCATCCTCGGTGGGAGCTGAAAAAGAGAATCAATTAGAAGCAGTAAGTCAGAAATCGGAACTGGCTGCAGTTTTATTGTTTTAGTGGATATGCATACCACCACACATAATTTTGCTTTAGCACTTCTTACAAGCACATTGTTTCATAGAAGGTAATTTACTGCAACTTCTACAATACCCTATTAGTTTGGGTATATAGGGTCAAAAAGTTTTCTTACATTTGTTTTCACTATTTTTCTTTGTCACAAAGGATGAGATATCCATACGCTTTTCTTCCATTCTAGAAGATGAACAAATATTAAAAACAAATGCTGAGAGATGAGAATAACTTCTGCTGAGTTTGGTGCATATGCTTGGTACTTAAGATTCCTAGAGTTTTTTGTTTACTGTCCCTTCTCACAGTATTTTGGTTATATTCAGGGATATAAAGAAGTGCATGCTTGTGTCAAAGTTTTCTGCTGCCAGTACTTCTGTTTTTCAATGTCTTCCGGTCAGTCTTTTTAGATGGCAAAGAAAGTTCACTGTTCCAGCGGGGGTCACTGAAAATATTATTAACGAAATAACAGATGTCACAAAGATGTCTTTCTTGGAAATAAGTGACAATCGACCCTTCTGCTCATTAGAGGATAAAGATGTGGCAATCTGGGTTCTTATTTCAACTGCTCCTGATTCAAATTCGTCTGCTTATCAATCTAGTGAGCAGCATTCTGATCCAGATCATTGGTGGAGGCTCGCTCTATTGGTTAATAACACAATGATCATGGGAAATTCTCTAGATCCAAGGTACTGCCAACATGTTGTACTAAAAAATTCTGGAAAACATATCTGAGAATCTTAATTCATTTTTTTTATTTATTTATTTGATTTTGTTGATTATCACAAAAGGGAGAAATGATCTTATAATTCCAAGAGCCATTCCATATTTCATCCTACAGTTTAAAAGACTAAAGGAGGAATCATGGTTGTTGAAGATTGGGTAAGGATACATGTCTGATATGAAGTTTTGGGGTTTGGCAAAGAGGCTTGTCCTCTCTTTAAGGTCAATTCCAAAATCATGTAGTTCTTTGCGTGATTCATGCATCAAATGATAAATTCCAAAGGAATTTTAGAAAGCTTGTCCTCCAAATCTCATTCTTCACAACCCACAAGAACATTAAAATTCATTGTAGCATAATGTTTTGTCCTATTATACCTTTGCTACCTTTGCTTAATTACATGGTTGACCATAAAAAAGTTAATGATGTGGGACTGAAAATGAGTAAAGTTAGAGCATCGCTGAAAAGAATGATTGTTGTAGGTTATTTTGATGATGATTAATGTGAGATTTCTGCTACTTGCATACCGTAAGGAAAAGCCATCTACTCTTTGACTGTACTTGAATATATCCACTGTGCAGGAATATTTTTCATTGAAATGCTGATTCTTTAATCTTTAATTATCTCAAGTCAATTGAAATATATAGATGTCACTCGAAGTTCTTGTATGGTTAAAGTAGACTTTCAAAAGTTACTTCCAGAAACCTTTGGTTTTACCTTGACGGTTTTCTGGTATATGGGTGCTTGACATCATGAAAATGTTAACCAAATGCCTTCTTTCTTTTATGGGGCTGGAGAGGGGGAAGGCTTAGAGTTATGGAGGAAGATAGGAACGTTACTTTTACTTACAATGATGGGACAGTTTCTCGACGGTCTCCCTTTCCTATACTGTATGCGACTTTATATCAGGTGACAACTTGGCAAAATGAACATTCTTAAACAGTCATACCCCTTAATCAACTTTGTTATAACATTCTTGGAGACATTAAAAATTACTTAAAGAAACTCTGTATCTGTCTGCAAGGCTGCAACGTTCTGTTCATTGTAGACTACTCTTTTGATCTAGATTCCTGAAATTTATGGTATTTACTGGTCTAATCTTTTCCAAAGATTGATAGCAGGTTGACTTCTCGCATCAAGTGGTAAACTGCTAAAAAGGATATTAGTGCTGAAATGTTATTTTAATGTTCTTACGATAAATGATGACCATTCTGCCTATCTGCCTCTCAGGGCTACCGCAATTGGTTTTTCAGCTGGTCATGGGATTATTGGGAGAAGTGATGGACTGGTCTACATGTGGGAGCTAACTACAGGGAAAAGGCTCCAAACTCTGCATCACTTCAAAGGTACTCTTTTTGTTGCAAGATTCATTGCTCAAATCTTAGTAGTTATTGTGTGATGTTTGGTTTATGGAAATCTCATCAGCTATTGGATGGTGTGTTGTTTAATCAGTTTAAAAACTTAAATATTTTAGTTGTCCTTTGGCCGTAAGAGTGCAAAGTACATGATCTCTTCTTGAACACATTTCATCTTCAAAATGTTGATTTACTTCCTCTGGAATAGTGACATGGTGGTCGTCTTTTAAATAAGATGTTCATGTTTTGTCAACCGTTCCCAAGATCTAGTCGTCTTTTATCCCTTCTACTTACAGTTCAGTTTGGTTGTGTCAAAGCCATCATTAGCCCTGCTAGCACTGAGTCACATGCTCAGAATATGGACTAGATGTTCCCTTTTCTATCAGTTTTCCTCCATCTCTCTAGGAAGCTATGGATTTACTGAGATTGCTCTTTTTTCCTCAACACAAGTAATCTGTTTTATCTTATAGCGAAGTTAGAATTTTACTAATATTCCTGTTTTCCTCTTTCAGATGCAGCTGTGTCATCCATTGTCTCTGATAATTCTAGTCATCGTGCAGTGGCCGTAGCCAGCGATGGAGGTCAGTTGCTGGTATATTTGCCATCTTGACTGGCTTTGTTTATATTGAATGAGTAACTTTTAGATGGATGCCAAAGAAATGCAGTTTTGGTTAGCCAAACCTCTTTGTAGATCTGTAAAGTAGTATATTTTTGTGATTCTTAATAGATCCAATCCAAGTACAATCATAGATTGTAAATAACAGATTAAATTTGGATTTTAAATAATGAAAATTCCATTATATCTCCCTTCAGTGTTGTTCTTGAACTCCAATTCATTTTTGATCGGATGAATATTTTGCACTTAGTTATACTCAATTTAAGTTCCGGTAATAATTTTAATTTTAAAAATACTATTTGGTATTTTTAAGTCTAGTTTTGGTATTTTGCTATACGATAAATAGAGCCGTCAATATGGGCTAGGCCCGTTGGGCCGGTTTGACCTAACCCGTGATTTGATAGGGCTGAGCTACGATTTTTGAAGTCCATTTAAGAAAAGGGTTTTTTAGCCCTGCCTGAATAAGTCTGTCGATTTGTGAGACTTGAGAAATATGGATAGCGTTGGCCCGTGGGCCAAATAAAAATTAATTAAAAAATAAAAATAAAATAGAATATCAAAATTTGTTTAAAGTTTGAAATATTACAATTTAAATACAAATTATGTTTATAAAATATGTACTAAATAAAATAAAGTTCCTAAAAATTATAGGGAATCACTACATAGGTCATAGCCTATGGAATATTATCATAGTTTTTGTGTTTTATTATGATCATTGGAAAATAATTAGGTTAATATTTCTATTTAGCTATTTATATTTTTATTTGAAATCAAATTTAATAAATATTACATAGATAATTTTATTTGTGTATTTGATTAACAAGTAGTAACACTAGTCGATATTTATGATGATATTTTTAAATTATAATTTAATTTAAAAAATATATTTTTAAGAAAAGAGGGTTGGCCCGACAAAACCCGTAGCCTACACACTTGTGGGCTAGGCCGACCATTTTCTGGCCCACATAAAAAATGGGCTAGCCTGGCCTGACTCATCAAATTGCAAAGCTTGTATGGGTTAACCCGAATGGAATGGACCAACCCATATTGACTACTCTAAATTGATAAATCTATAACCATATATTCTCATATAATAGAGAATTATCACTTGGCCTTAATATTCAAAAGAAAGTACAAACAATTCCCTTTATTAATCTCAATTACTCAGAAAAATTCAATTAAGATAAGAGTAGTTAAAATTTCAACGTCTAAATAAGTACCATACCAAATATCATAATATTTCTAATTTGAATACTTCTAGTGAGTTGCCTACTCATGATGCATAGTAGTAGAAGTAGTCCAATTAAGTTGGCATATACTAAAGCTGCGAAAGCAAAGGGCCACAATCAGCATGATAACACCAAAACATCAGCAGGCATCAAAATGCCAATGTTCAACTTACTTCAAACAAAACTAGACAAGAAAAAAATGGGAGATTTAAAAGCATAAAGCACTAAGCCATATTTTATTGATATTAGAAGATCTCAAAGTTTGGAACTAAGCCTTATATAAATAAAAATAAAATACTCCTATGATGTCTCAGAAAAGGCAATCAAAAGCTGCTCCACATAACAGCAGCAGCAGCAATATGAAACCTAAATCCTCAACCAAAATTAAAACAAGTAAATTGATAAACAAGTAAAATTCAGTTCTAGTTAACTCATAAGTGTCTTAGTCGTCGAAGAAAATGAGCAAAAGCTATAAATAGCATCTACTTTTTAGTCTTTGCTGGACCATCGGCAATGGACAGCTTAGCCAAGTTGTCGATGGACAGCTTAGCTAAGTTGTCCCCAGTAGGGTTGAGCTCATCCCAAGCTTCGATCCATGTGACCATGGCATCTCCTAGCTTGGTGAAATAGGGATCGATCGTGGAAAGTTTTTCCTTGACTTGCTTTGAGAGCTCGAGGTAGCATTGCTGGACGGTTGTGCACTCTTTAGGAAGGGTTGCAGCCTGGAAGAAGGGGATTATCTCCTCTTGCCAGAAGATACCGTTGTACTCCTTTTTGAGGTTAACAAACGGGTTGCTAGCTTTGCTGTGCCATATGTAGGGCAGACCAGTCTTGATTCCTAGTCCCAAATGGTCACATATGACCTACAAATTTGATGATATTTCACGTCAGAATTCTCAATGCTTCATAAAACATCAAAATGTCAACTCAAGGAAATATAAGAAGTATGCATGCATACCTTGGTACACCAGCCGGCCCACATATCGTCGTAACGACCAATTGGATGACCGTCACCCATGAGACCAAAGTACATTGCAGGTCCAATGAGATCACGGTCAAATGCCAAGTTCATTCCACACATGGGGAACAAAGTGCCTTTTGGAATCGTCATGACAGCATCAACGTATCTGGAACAAGATATTAATGGTAATTGGATAAGTATAGTTTCAAAGGTAATAGCTAACTAGATAAGCTCAAACCTACGAGTAATCAGATAAGATCTACAATTTGGCTCATGAAAAGTGTAGATACCTAGTGTTCTTCTCACGAGGCTTAACAAGCTGTGTGGGAGCATCGTAGTCAGGGATGTTGAGCCACAGTCCATGAGAAACAGCTGTTGGAGCACCCTCACGCATGCTGAAAGGGTAGCCACGGACAAAATCTGCACCATCTCTGTATGGATCGTACAGAGTGTTGAAGAAGTGCGGAGTGGATGGGCACAGGAGGTTCTTGATGTGCTGCTCAAGTGCATTGATATCCTTACCAGACGGGTCCTTCGCCACCTTCACATCAGCAGATAAAATTTCAGCTTGTGGGAAAGAAGACCGAAACACTTCTTAAGCACTAGAGCTTTTGAGATCAAGGCATCGAAACAAAATACTTGAATAATACATTCAAATACTGGCTAAACCAGTAGAGAACATATATAACATTAATCTCAATCCTTACAACATTTAACTAAACAGGAATGCAGAAACAAAACAATGCCAAAGAATAAGCTTTTGTTACAAATCTGGCACCTCTTTTATGTATATAAACATATGACAAAGACTTAGTCTTTATGGTACAAAAAAATAAGATCTGTCACCACACTTGATTTCACATAAAAACTATACAGATCTATCAAAATTCAAAACTTACACAGAGAATATGAATACACAAAGAATACTTTAAGACCCCTCAAAATTCACCAAGATCCAATTTTTAACCTTCCCCACAACAAACTAAAACAAAATAAAGGTATAACCAAACACAATTCAGTATAAGAGATCCATAACAATTACCAAATCACATTACTAAATTTCCCAAATTTGGTCATCATAAACCCTAGAAAACCCCCAAATCCAATACTTTAAAACCCCTCAAAATTCACCAAGATCCAATTTTTAACCTTCCAACACTTAAAACGTCCTCAATATTCACCAAGATCCAACTTTTAACCATCCAACACTTCAAAAAACCCTCAAAATTCACCAAGATCCAACATTTATCCACCCCCACCACAAATCAAACTTAAACAATCACAAAAAACATGACCATACACATAAATCAATGCAAAAAAACAATCTTTAAAAAAGAAAAGAAATACTCACAAAGCAATCATCATCAATGGTGTAGATATACTTCTTCTTAGACACCATATACCCAAAACACCTACAAGCAGAATCCTTAAAAGAGATACAAGAAGCTTTAGGACCCAAAATTCTGTTAATGTCATTACGATTATAAAGCTCATAATCAAATCCTTCAGGAACGTTAATGATCTTTGAAGGATCACCATCTTGAACAATAATCAGATGGTATGGCTGAAAAAAGGGTCTCCACTTAATCAAAAAATCAAGATTTCTTATTGTGGGAATCACAATATCAAGCTCATCTTTCAACAGGGGTGTTGCTGCTGCCATTGCTAATTCTCTATGAGTTTTGTAGATTTTGATATTTTTGAGTAAAGAGAAGTGAAGGGTTGTATCCTATTTATACTACTTACTGTAGAGGAAGAAAGAGTAGTTTTTTCCTTTTTTTTTTTTGAAGTTATTTGTGTTGACTAAAATATTACTTTGAATCCCACTTGGTATGTACATGGATTTGTTTCAAAACATGGAATGGCAGTATTAAAATGCATTAAATGTTTTTTATTTTATTTTTTCACGATATTTAATATTTATATTAAAGTTTGACTATTAGAATTCGAGAACTCTCATTAAAAAAAAAAGAACAGTCTTATCACTGTACCACGTCCATTAATGGTAAAGATATGCAATAAATGCTTTTTTTTTACACATATCGTTCAATATCTATATTGGAGTTTGATCACTTGAATGTGAGACATTTGGTTAAAAATGGAATAGATACCAAGTCTGTTATGGTAACTGCATTAAATGTTAATCTTTAATCAATCTAAATAAAGACAAATTTTGTTAGTAAATTAGTATTAGTTATTAGAAAAATAATAAATAAATTTGGTGAGAATAAATTCTATTGACTTTTTGATTCATGCTTTCAGATTAGGTCTTGCTCCATCTTTCCTTCTTTTTTTCGCACTACTTATTTTAAAATTTAATTAATATAAATTTATGTAATTAAATTATTTTTTTGGAAGTAAGAGCTATTTGTCAAAAATAACTTTATTTTAAATTTTAATACTATATTTTAAATTAAGAATAGCAAGTTACTATCTGTGTATAGTAAAATGCATTAAATGAATCCTATGAATCTAAATAAAGACAGAATTTGTTGGTATTAGTTTAACAAAATCAAGATATTTTAAAATTATAATCTTGAAACTAAATTAGTTCTATAACATAGATAACTTATTTAATCTTTTCTATATTGAATATGTTATACTATGGTCTATAGTTTTGGTGTAAAAATAATACTAATTTTAACTGGTATCTCTCATTAAATATGAGATAAACTCAATCCTAACTTTAAATCGAAATAACCTCCCTGATCCCTTCGACCAAACAAGAAAAAATTGTTAATGAGATCTTGACATAGTGAATAAGTTATGTTGTACATTTAGATCTCTTATATTTAAATTATTTATCCACCATAATCTATAGTAATTATATGTAGGGAAGTCAAAATTTATTTTTATTTTTTTAGTTAAGATGTATATTTTGAGATAGTATGCAACGGTCTATTTGTACTAATCTTTAATGTTTTACAAAATTGTTAAAGTACGTAAAGTAATAAGTTGCAGTAGTTAATTAGGATTAAATGTAACTTTTATTGCTTTTAAATAAAGACATAATTAAATATTGTTTGAGATGGTTTGAACATGCTTTACACAAACTTTCACATGTAATTGTTTATACATAAAATCACATGAGAAGTATTGATATGGGATTAGGTAGTAAAACTAAAATCACATGATATGAAATTCTTTAAAAAAAAATCATTAAAAATTCACGAGAATTTAAGATAGTTTAACTTAAAGAATTCCGCATAAAGCAAAAGTTTTTTACAAAAATATAGGATAAAGCTATGTATAATAGACTTTTATAGTCTGATCCTTCTCCAGACTCTGCACATAACGAGAGCTTAGTGCACCGAACTGTCACACTTATAATAAATATGTTATTTAGATGTAGTCTTCTAGTGAAATTAGATACTTAATTACATTTTTTATATAAGGGTAATAACTAAATTAATAAGTGTAAGAAATTTATAGATCCCCTAGTTTTAAGAGAACTGTAATTTACCTTTAAAATTGTATTTAAATGAAACAAATAGTATATATATATTGAAATAGTTATAAAGGATTTATAGATCTAATCCAACTAGATTGGGATTTAAGTTTATTTGATTATTCTCATATATTAATTTGAACTAGAAAGAGTAAGAATGAGAGAAAAATACATGCATATATATAACGTTGATTTTATAAGTAGGCAATAATTTAGAAGTGCTAATTTCAATAATATTTTTTCTGAGTCAAAAATTCTATCGAAAATAAATTTTCTATATGCATATAATTTACTCTTCTCAAATCTTACTTTTGAGATATAAATTTTATTCATAATCCATTCGAAGTTCCAATTAAGTCAAAATTATAAAGGAAGTAAATGAAAGAGAGTTTGAACGTTAAGAAATATATAATTAAGGACAAATTCACTGTATTTTTCTATATAGATGAACCCCATTTGGACAAAAAAAAAAGATTTATGATATTTATTTCAAAAACAAAATTGATTTAACTTGAACTTTTTTAACACTTTACTAAAAGGGGCCTTTTTTTAATAACGGAAATAGAATAAAACTTTTGAAATATATGCAATTGTTCCAATACAACTTCATTTATAAGAACAAATTATTCAAAATATAAAATCAAAAACTTTGGAAAGATGTCTTAAAGAACTTAATTCATACAAAAGGCCGATTCTTAAAAAAATAATACTAGTTTCACACAACTTGTTATATACTTAAGTCGAGACTATTTTATACTTGTCATATCATAAAATAATATAATTGAAATTAATTATCCTCGAATAAAATAATAAAAATATCGAAAATACTCCTAAGCTCTCTCAAATATTTTTTATTTTTTTTACAACATAAGATGAAAGATATTTTTATAAATAAATATTTTTTTTCTTAAAATATATTAAATACATAGCATTTTTTATACAACAAAATAAACAATCAATTAAAAAATAATATTACAAAATAACTAATCGCATTATAACTAATTTTATCATATTTATCATAACTTATCTTCAGACGAACATATTTAATTATTTTTCCATATGTTACGAGAATTCAAATTATTTTTATCCAATCTATATAATATATTTTTTAATAAAAAAAATGTATTAATTTTTTTCATATATTTGAAGTCAAACTGTTCAGTTTTCACATACTTTAGAAAGTGAAAAGGTTTGGCATATCTAAATGTCTCTGTTAGGCAAGCATGTATCTATTTAAGTACTTTTCCCCCTAATTTGTTTGATTTTTTTAATTATGATTTTCTGAAAATTTTGGTATATTTTTATATTTAAATATTTATTTTATCCTTAGTAAAAAAATTATAATTAAGTAAATGTTATGATATATTTAAGATCAAAAGTTTTATACGTCTTGTGTTGAGTCAGGTTCTTTACCAAATAAAGTATATAAGTCAAGTCACGAATAAAGAAAAGAAAGATATATATACATATATACCGATTTTTATTTATTTATTATTCGTTGTATTCTCTCTCCTATGCAGACCTAGCTAATTTTTTTATGGTCCAAACAAGTGAAATTTCTTTTGATAATAAGTGACGGTGATCTTCAAATCAATTCGTATTTGATAATATATTGAAGTATTCCAATCCTAGAATAGCTTAATTATTATTTTTTGGCAGTAATCACAGTACTGCTAATAAACACTAGAAATGACTTTTAAGTAAATAAGAAAATACCAACCCTATAAAATATAATGAATAACTTAATTTAATTAGCAATAGTACTGTCATGCATTTCTTAAGCAGTAACTAATTAATTAGACAGCTAATAAACACTAAAAATGACTTTTTATATAAGAAAAATGATTTAATAATACGTGTTGCCTAACTATACAATAAAAATCATGTTGAAAGTGTTATCTCCAAAATAAGCATTAAAATATATAAATTTAAATCTAATCGAACTCCAATACAAATACAATATACCAATTAAAAAACAAACAAAAAAATGAGATAAGATATTCCATAGTTTATTCTAAAATTATAGTCCCATAATTTATGCTGGAGACATAATTCAAACATTACTATAAAATAATAATAATAATAATAATAGTGGTCGTGATAAATGATAATCAAACTTCCACTTGCCTATCAATTTTTTAATTTTTTTGAATCCGTCTCATAATAATTTTAAATAAACTATAACGTAAAATTATGTTTCCTTTTCATCACTCTTCGTGTCTCAATTTATATAATACAATTTTTATTTAATCAATCTAAAAATAATAGTAGTATATTTTTGTATTTAACAAATATGTAATGATATTATCAATATTTTATCAAAATTAAAAAAATAAAATCCTAAACATTGATTATAATTACCTTTTTATATTTTTTTAATTTTTTTATATTCAGTCAAACTTAACTTACGAAGTTAAGTGTATGAGAGGTGGGGTTTCATATTTATGGACATTGACAATTCAAAAATAACGTGGCTTGACAGCAAATGGCCACTTAGAAAACAACACATAATTTTCACCTAAACTTACTATAAAGTATTATTTAATTAATTAATTCACATGTTGACTGTTTCACATCTAATTATTTGCACGTCTTCTACACTTCTTTTAACATGTCTTCACATGTTCATGAAGTGTTTTTGCATGAAAACTTTTTGAAAAAGAATAAATAATAAAAATTAGGGAAAGCCAAAAAAAGAGGAAAAAGAAAAAGGAAAAGGAAAATAAAAATAAGAAACGTACGTTATAAAAAGAAAGATTTTTGTTCATGAATTGCTCGTAATTCATAACTATACACGATAAAAATGATTGATTCTTTATTTGTATTGAGAAATCTGTTAATTAAATAAATAAAACACATTTGTTGGAAACATAATAGTAATAAAATAAGATTTGAAAACCTTCTTAACCTTTGTTAAATAAATTGTTTTGAGATTTATAGAAAATCGATAAATTTTAAATCATATATTCATCTCTAGGTACAAGTGAATCTTATAGTCCATCATAAAATGGTGTAAGCTTATTGAAGTTCAAATAGAACTCTAAGTTTTTTATTTTTTATATATATATATTTGGAACTCTAACTAAATTTTAAATATTTTTTAGATGTATTAGCCAAAATTCTTGTTCAAAATTTTTTCTCATTAAAAAGGGCTAAATTTTAAATAGTTTTGAAACACTTGCTAAAATCTATGGACTTTGCTATGGACTTTCACATTGGGCCGAAGAAGAAATGGACTGGACCTAGCATTGATCCATTAATATGAGGGATCAAAGTGTTTGGATTTTAACATATGGTCAATTTATTTTTATTAAGATTTAGATGTCTGAATCATTGTGACGATTAATAGTTGTGATAGATGATAACTAATGACAATGTTGAATAATAACAATATATATAGTAGTGATTAATGGTGGTAATTGTCTATATTGATTGATTGTTGTTGTTATGGTAATGTTGGTCGATAACATGATTGTAAATGATAGCTAGTGGTGGTGACGACTGATTATAGTGATAGACAACAACGACATTTATGGTTTGAGGCTAGAGGATGGTGGTGGTTTATAATGGCGGCAACGATAACATTGATAGTTAATAATGATAGGTGTTGATATAACAATAAATAAATGGTATTGGTGAAATGTCATCTTTATGAATTTTTCAAAGGTATTTTTCACATGCTTGTTATAATTTAGCTGACTAAATCATACAACATAGTTGAATTGATGTATGTTATATAGCTGGTAGAATTGTTATCGGGTTATTGAATTAACAATTTGGATATAATTGAAAACTTATTAAAAAACGGGTTATTAGTTCAGAAATGTATTGCTTAATTTTTATATATAATAAATGGATAACATGTTTTGCTCATATTTCCCTCTTAATAATGGTGATTTCGATTTTATATCAGTTAAATCGGTTAACCAATAATGACGGTTAAATCAAACTAAATCAATCAATATCTTATTAATTCAATAACGATGTAGCATACATAAAAATCGATAAGCCAAACTAGGATTCCGTAAGTTCCACCCCATCCGACCCGACCCAAAGGTAAGGATTTAGTTAGTTCAAACCGACCGATTTTATCCGACCCGACCCGACCGACCCGTAAGTAACCCACGAAATTAAGGATTTGGTTAGGGTTTTTAACTCTCCTTTTCAAACTTGAAGATAATTGGCTCCTTGCACAGATTTTTGAGAGAAATTTTGCAAGTAAAGATGCCAACTTTAACGAAGTTATTCACAATGGAAGAAGCTTCTGAGCACAACACTAAGGATGATTGTTGGGTTGTCATTGACGGCAAGGTGCTTTATGGGATTTTTTTTCTTTCTTTTTACTGTTTATGGGTTTAATTTGCTTTTTTGGGTGTTTTCTTTTCTGGGTTTAATCTGCTTTTGAGCTTTTTGATGCCCTTTTCTTGCTTTTGTTGATGGTGTTTTGGAATGTATTCTTATTGTAAATGTGATTGATTGAATATTCTCCTAGGTGCTTTCTGATGGATTCAAAGTGGTTATGATTGTCTTTTTATAAAAGCATAATACATAAACGTGATCTTTAACTTGACCTCATAAGGTATCTATGTCCTTTGGGTGTGTGCACAAATAGGTAGAGAATTGAACAAGTAGACATACACGTGACACATCCTACACAACATTCTATGTGGCGTTCTACGTAGGATGCCTGTGTCTACTTGTTTAACTTTGTAGAAGTTTATTCTATGTGGCGTTCTACGTAGGATGTCTGTGTCTACTTGTTTAACTTTATAGATGTTTAAGTTGGAAGACATAAATGCTAGTTGATGCCAAGTTAAAGAATATATTTATGTATTATGCCTATTATAAACTAGTTTTTAGTTTTTCTTTGGACAGACTTATTAATTACTAGGATTTATGATTTGTTTTTAGTTGCCAAATTCTACTTTCAAGTTTTTATTTTATGTTAATGATCTGACTTGTTTGCCATGTTGAAGTTCGTTTATGCTTCTGAATGTTATGTTATCATATGTATCTGCGTAGTGTCAGGTTAGACTGGCCTTTGTTCATTGAGAATGTAGTGTATATGATAGGGAACGGGACAGACTCAAATGTCCTCTAATGACTATGTAATAATGGACTTAGTAGAAAAAAATGTTGTCTTGATCATTGTTGACTATCTTTGCTATGGGTACGTCTAGTTTTTCGCACTAAGAACCCACGTGCATATTACACACCTTCAACATGAGTGCATGAAGGCAAAGAAAGGATCTTTATAACATAGCAACCTTGCTACTTTTGTACTAAGCATAATGATGGGAAAGTGTCAGCTGTTTGAGGGTAGTGATGGTATCTGGTTTCTTATTGGAATTGGGGTGAGTTAGTAAGAAAAAATAGGGTAGAGATTTTGTCTTGCTAATTTAGAAGATAATCACCGGTCTTTTCTAGTTGTTATCAGGTAAATTAGTACTGACGTGACACCAAGGCTAGACAATTGAAGATTGTGAAAAACATATAAATCATACATCAGACTAAGAAGACTACTGATAATCATCACACATACTGATTCGAATGCTCCCTAACTTAATGAGTAATGCAACAGGAGCCTATAAGTTTATTCATAGAGCGAGTTAATCACTACGAGCTGTAAATGACATGGTTCAGGGCAAAAAGTTCATCCACTACCTTTCTCCTTTGTGATCTGTGGAAAAGTGGTTGCATTGGGGCAGGCTTTAAAGGTTTCCATTGATTAATATCTACAATTTGAGAATTCGCTTCTTCCTTAAAACTAACTCAATGACTTTCTTGGGGGTAAGGTGGTGATGGCTCCCTTTAGTTTTCACTTGTGCTAACACATAAATCTCTAATGCTATGAAAAATTTATGCAACGTTACATTGCACAGTATTTAGAGGAGTTGTAATAATGGTTATTCAATCCATGCTTTTCTCATAGTTTTTATCTGCTTGTTTCCATATTTAGCTGACTAATTTCATACATGTTGTGTCTTATGATTTGGACATTTTTCTCTTTAGTATAGTTCAAGGCCTCAGACTAATAGCAATCGTGCTTTTTGAACAAATACTTTTGAAGAATAGCAAGTTTTGTCTGACTAATTAATTTGAGTATGCTTGGCAAATGTTCCTAAAGGGAATAATACTTCTTTTGGCTTCTTAAGAAACAACTTGTGCTATTATTCAAAAACACTAATTCCTCCCCCCCTCCCCCCCCAAGTGTTGGCCAAACACCTCGATTTTCTAAATAAGCACTTTTTGAAAAGAAGAAGTACTTTTGGCTTTCCAAATGCTTGCTAAATAGGCTATTATCGTCTTCATATATTTTGAAATTAAAACCTGAAACAGTGTTACAATTAAATTCCATAGCTGCTCTTAATGAAGCGTGAACTTCCTGATAATTACCTCTTGCAGTTAGTTGAGCTATTTTAACTTCATCCAAGTTCCAAATTATTGTGCTTGCACATAGGCTATTTATATTCTTTCTTTAGTACTACCACGCTCCTGTGTTAGCCTCAAAATTTAAATAAAATGTTAATATGGCTTAACATACTCTATGCCCTTGGCCGCGATTTGCTAGAAATAAGATAGTTCTGAAATTACAACACCATCAAGTGAGACTGATGATCTCTCTGGTACTCTTAACAAAAATCTATTTGCAACACGATAACTTTTTGTTTGCTCAAGTAAGGGCCATGCTCTAAAATCATATTCTAAGATATCTTTACTACCACGATTGAGAAATGGCATGGAAATTATGTTTATGTTTGCTCGGTTGATAGTCTGTGTTGTTGCATCAGAAAAATGTCGTGTAGCATTTGAGCTGATATAGATAAAGTTTTATTAGTTTACCTGATTTTCCATTTATGCAGGTATATGATGTTTCATCTTATTTAGATGAGCATCCAGGGGGAGATGATGTTCTACTTGGTGTTACAGGTACCAATTCAATCACGTTCTTTGTTTTAAAATTACTGCACGCTCAAAATAGTTAAATAAACAGGACTCACTTTTGACTTGTGATGCATTTTCTTGTAGGACAAGATGCCACTGATGAATTTGAAGATGCTGGACATAGCAAAAGTGCGAGAGAACTTATGGAGAAATTCTTCATTGGGGAGCTTGATACAACATCCTCTTCTATCCCGGAACTTGAGATTGTCAAGAAGGCAGGCAAAGATATTCCTCAGAAGTTTATGGAAGTTACTAAGCAATATTGGTTCGTTCCAGTAGCAGTCGTTGGCATCTCTGTGGTGGTTGGCTTCTTGTACACACGCAAGAAGTAAAATCAGTTCGATATTTCCATCTTGGATGTTAGTTATATTGTGCAACATAGACTGAAAAAAGTATTCGTTATATCTTTGGAGGTCCAGGAATTTAGGACATGATATTGCTGAATGCCCATTTTTGTTACTGTTTGAGATGACAGGAAATTTTCAACACCAATGATCACAAAAAGGCATTTCAATACACAGTTGCTATCATTTTGTAGTTGAGAAAGAGTTTTCATTTATAACCTTTTTGAGGATATATTATAAAGCACTCAGAAAGGACATCTACTTTCTTCCCTTTTAATATATTTTAGTACTTGTAGTGTCCTGGTCAGCTTGCATTTTCGAGTTTTATGATGCCATTTTAAGGCAAAACCTTAAAAGACAGATAATATAGATCGGAAATATCAGTTCAGAGATGAAGATTTCTTAAGCAAATGATTCAAGAAACTGGTTAACTTTTCAAGTAAAATGGGAACTCATAAAACTTTGCTCTTTCTGGTTGTATCATTTCAGCTTTGAGTTCTTCTGCAAAGACACAAATCTTTGCACGAAATATGTTTTACAATGAGAAAGGAATGAGCCCAGAAAACAAAACGTAGCTCATGTTAACTGTTTTGTCTCTGTTTTCTTTCCAATAATGCATCACACAGACGAAGGGCGTCTGCATTGTATTGAACATTATGTACTCTTACAACATTGGCACCATTCAGAACCCCTGTAGTCACAGCAGCAACAGTTGCTGGATCTCGTTCATCTGCAGCAGGACGAGCACATACATCGCCTAGGAACCTCTTTCTTGATGGTCCAATCAATAAAGGGGCATGAGAAAAAGCCAAGCTCCTCCTAGCAATCTCAGCTCGAATGGTTTTCAAACCAGTTAGAATATCCAAATTATGTTCGGTGTTCTTGGAGAATCCGATCCCAGGGTCAATTATTAACCTCCAAGCAGGAATACCGGCTAATTCTGCTTCCTTCAGCCTCTCGTAAAGTTCAAATGCTACATCCTTACAAACATTGTTGTATTGCAAGTTCTCGGGGTTTTGCATTGAAGATGGATCACCTCTCATATGCATTGCTATGTAGGGTACTCGAAGTGCTGCAACAACACTGTGCATGCTGGAATCCAAGCGTCCACCAGATACATCATTTACGAGATGAACACCCTTTTTCACTGCTTCTGAGGCAACCTCTGAATAGAAGGTGTCCACGGATAAAAGCTTCCCTTCAGCCTCGGGTATCTTTGTGACAGCCTCAATGACAGGAACTAGCCTATCTAGTTCTTCTTCAACGGATATCTTTGAAGCATTAGGGCGTGTGGATTGTGCACCAAAATCAATCATATCCGCACCTTCTGAAAGCATCAAACGAACCTGAGAAACTGCTGCTTCTACGGATAAATACTTCCCTCCATCGCTAAAGCTATCGGGGGTCAAGTTAAGAATACCCATAAGGGAGGTTTTCAATGACCAGTCCTGTAGGTGGTTTCCTACTGGCAATACTCTTTTCATCCCATTTCTCCCCACAAGAGATTCACCTCCTAGTTTCTCCCACAACTCAAAAAGATCACTTGAATGTTTCGAAAATGAATGCCAACTTGCAACTGTATCGTTATCTATGTCTGAACCGAGTAGATCAATCAAAGGTGCTACCACAAATGGTCTCTCCCAGATTCTTTCATGTGGAACATCAAGTATCTCAGAATGAATCTTGAACTTCCCGTAAAACAGAATATCCAAGTCAATAGGTCTAGGACCATATCTAATCCCAGTTGTACGACCCATGTCCTTCTCAATCTTCTTGAGTGCTCTCAACAACTCGTGAGGCCCTAGTTTCGTGACACCTCTAACAGCAGAATTCAAAAACTGAGGTTGATCAGTTACATAAGCAGGCGCTGTCTCATATAAGCAAGCATACCTAGTAATCTGTATACCTGATTGCTTCATTAGGTGCAATGCTTCATCAAAATTATTAAGTCTGTTTCCGACATTACTTCCCAAAGCAATTATCACTTCCTGCTCTGGGGAATGAACTTCCACCACACAATCCGGGGACGAATGGATAGAGCAAATTCCCGGTGCTGCAAAACAAGATTGAAAAAGAATATCAATCAATCAATCACTACGTATCTACGCCTTAATCCTAAAACTAGTTGAGTGTCAGCTCTATGAATCCTCTGTGTCACAGTCAAACCTCTTTATTACAACACCATTTGTCTAAATATTGTTTGGCTGCTATGTGAAATGCTACATAATGTTATTACAGAGGATGAATGACTGTATTAAGGTCCATTTTATCTCAATTTTTAATATTCAAAATGAATATTTTAGAGAAACGGCTTCTGCATCCATCAAGATTCAACAAAACCCCTCAATCAAATGTTGAAATGGAAGCTTAAACCCATCAAAACAGCTCAAAATCTCAAAGTTAAACTTCAGACACTATCCAAAGAAAAATCAGAAACATGATTTCGTAATTTCTTTAGAAAAAGCTATAATTTTGTACAAAATGTATCCACCTTACCCCCTTCCCCCCGCAGAGGTAGAGATACTGTTTCCGAAGGACCTTCAGCTCAGCTCAAGTAGCTCATAACAAAGCAACTTAAAAAAATAACACAGATACACAAAGCAGACATAGTAAATAATAGCAATATCATTACATAGCATTCAGAAAAAGAAACAGTAACAACAAATATTCCATTAATACCACTAATTGCAAATAGCAATTACATCAGAACCTTATAAAGATTGAAACTTTATCACTGATAGAGCACAGAAAAGATTGGGAAAACGCAAAAAGAGGGGTAAAAGGGGCTTGAAGTTACCATAACACGATTTTTTGGATGTTTTGAACCCAAATTTTGTGGGCAGTAAACGCCTGAAGACATTCATTTTTTGGATGTTAATGGCTCTGTAGTATACCAAGATTCACAAAAATGGAAGAAATCTTCAGAATTATCATATTATGAACATAAAAAAATACAGTAAAATGGGATCTTGGAAACAGATTAAGATGCCCTTTTTGTTGAAAAGAATATAATACAAATGCAAAGCCTAAAACATACCTAGTGGCAATTTGTTAAATTCTAATACAAACTAGGGACATTCTAGTCATAAAAAATATCTTTAGGTATATAAATAATAATTATTCAGAAATAATGAAATAATTATTTTATTAAATTTAAAAAGAAAAAAAATAGTTTTTTTGTTCCCTCAAAAACCCAAATCCCAAAACCCCTCTCCTCATCCAGTTTCTCTTTACTACTTCACAGTGACCTTGAAGTGTAAAACCCCAGTACCCATTTTTGGGTCTTCAGGTTGTAAAGATTGAATCTTTAAGTTCTTTTTACTATGGCTGCTCTCTCTTTCAGCTTTTTTTCTACACTCTCCAGGTTCTTTTTACTCAATTCTTTAAGTTTTTTTGTCTTTCTCATATGCTTCTTTCATTTATTGTTTAGTGTCATTTGGTTTACCTGTGAAAAACATGATGCAAGAAACAGGCAATTAGTATAAAACTTCTAAAGGTGTCACCTTTGCAACTATCTTGTGTATGGATGACATTCTTTTGTGGTGAAATTTGGAAGTGAAGTTGAATTTTTGTGTCCATGCTTTCATATACTGTTAGTTTTGACAGCAAGTTGAATTTCATCCATTTTTATTTGATTTTAGTTAATGCATAGAGTTGCTCTTTTGGTGAATATTTGCTGAAATGCAAAGGGATAGAGGACAGTAAATAAGGGATTCAAAAAAAATAAAAATAATAATCTTATGGCAAGGAAATTCAACAATTTATATATAAGTCCAAAAGAAATTCATTTTTTTCTATTTACATAGAATGATTTTCAATGAATTTATCTTTGTCTCGGTTATCGTATTATCTTCTTTGTTGCTACTGCTCTCTTCTACATTGTTTTCATCATGACTTGCTTCACTACTGTATTTCCTTTCCTAACTTGTTTTGATATGCTTTTACTTGAATTGAGGGTGTATCGGAAACAACCTCTCTATCTTCACAAGGCAGGGGTAAGGCTGTGTACTCACCGCCCTCCCTAGACCTCACTTGTGGGATACACAGGTTATCTTGTTGATGTAATATTTAACCCCCTTGCACTCCTCTGCCTCTAACCCCTGCCTGCACTGGCCAAGTGCATGGGTAAGCCCTTTTCATTAGTGGATAGTTGGATTTGGAGCAAAGCCATTTCGTTCACCGGAAACCAGAACAAACTCATTGACTTTAAAGTTGCTAACGTTTAAATGAAAAGTCAATATGTATGCGAAGAGGATGTTTGTCTTGATTGTAATATGAGCGTCAAATGGAGGTTCAATTTCTTTGCTTTTCTGTATACATCTTAGATTTTCTGACCTCAAACATGGAGGAAATTTGAAGGATAATTACTGCTGAAACTACAATATGCTTCAAACAGGAAGAGGATAAAACTAAGATTCTATCTTTCTCTAATATGCAGGCAGCATCTGCATTGGAACTTTTACCCAACTATGAAAGTAATGCAACTTCAAGATCTTAAACTTAAAAATAAATGGGTTCTTATGGCAGTCTCGAAAGACGGAACTTCAGAGGGTATAACTGAGGAATTATCGGAGACAGAGGTGGTTGGTGCTGGGAAAAAGACTGGTAGGACGTCAAAACGAGCTCCAGTTTCATCTAGGCGAAAGAAAGTAGTTGAGCCTTCGGATGATGATCCTGTGAATGATGAGGAAGCGGAAAATACTTCAGGTTCAGTTGAAGAACCCAAAAAAATACGGAGACGAACCCGAAAGAAAAAAGAAACAGTGGAGAGTTCGTATGGTGATTCCATATCCGATGTGGAGGGTAATGTCACTGATGAAGAAGCTGTAACAGAACCAGAATCAAGTGGGAAACCAAAGAAAACCCGACGAACCCGGAAGAAAAAAGAGACAGTGGAGAGCTCATTTGAGGATTTCACGTTAGGTGTGGAGGGAATTGTGACAGATGAGGAAGGCTTACCAACTTCAGGGTCAAGTGAAGAGCCCATAGAAAAGCGAAAACGAACTTCAAAGAAAGGTAAAACCTATTTATCTTCCTCATCATTGAGCACTTGTGCTCTCTTTATATTTGGCAATTTTAAGAAGTTTGAATCGCAAATCTCTCTCTGCATAATTTTGCAGCTGCTTCTAGCTCTAGTAGCCTGGAGAAAGAACCAACGCAGAAGGCCACAAGGGGGAGGAGGAAGAAGGTTAATAATTTAGAGGATGAAGGTAGCCAGACAGAACTTAGTGATATTGAAGAAGAGCTACATGTTGCAAATGTTGATGCCGATAATGAGGAAGAACTGGACTTCGATATAGATGTTGGAGAGGATATTAGCTTCACATATGGATGGCCACCCCTTGTATGTTGCTTTGGTGCAGCACAGCATGCATTTGTTCCTTCAGGGAGGCCATCCAATAGACTTGTAGACCATGAATGGCATGAAAGAATGAAAGATGTAATGTGGGATCCTGAAAAATTTATCAGGGCTCCAGGGGGATGTTCAAGTAATGTTGCTGTGGCTCTTGCGAGCTTGGGAGGTAAAGTTGCCTTCATGGGGAAACTTGGTGATGACGATTTTGGTCAGTCCTTGGTATATTTTATGAACATCAACAAAGTTCAAACACGATCAGTTCACCTTGACAGTAAAAGAGCAACTGCCATTACACATATGAAGATAGGTAAGAGAGGGGGCTTGAGGATGACTACCACCAAACCATGCGCCGAGGATTCTTTATTGAAGTCTGAGATCAATATAGATGTCCTTAAGGAGGTGAGAATCTGAAAGAACCTAGTTTTATTTGGAAATGTGAAAAGATTAATATTCTAGTTTTCCTTTTGGGTGTGAAAGTTTCCCGACGGTTTCTTTGTGGAGTTTACAAGTATGGAAGTCATTCTTGACATAATTCTTAATATTGCATAATCTTAATGGGATCATAAAATAAGTTACATGTTACTTTTTCTTTTTATTTTTGAATTCATTTTGTATGTTCTGTTAGTACTAAGTTGTTTCCATTTGTTCTAATATGTCACACAGGCAAAAATGTTTTACTTCAATACATTCTCATTGCTTGACCCAAATATGAGATTAACCACATTACGGGCAACAAAGATTTCGAAGAAGCTCGGAGGAGTTGTCTTTTATGATCTCAACCTTCCATCTCCACTATGGGAATCAGGTGAAAAAGCCAAAACATTCATACAAAAAGCATGGAATCTTGCAGATATCATAGAGGTCACGAAACAAGAGTTAGAGTTTCTATGTGGAATAGAACCCTCCGAGAAGTTTGACACCAAGGATAATGACAGGTCTAAGTTCACTCACTATCCACCGGAAGTAATTGCTCCACTCTGGCATGAAAATTTAAAGATTTTGTTCGTGACTAATGGGACTTCTAAGATTCATTACTACACCAAGGAGCATAATGGTTCTGTTCTAGGGTTGGAAGATGTGCCTCTTAGCCCTTATACTTCTGATATGTCTGCATCTGGAGATGGCATTATTGCAGGTAAAAGAATGACCACCTTCTGTATAGTCATAATTTGTTCCTTTAAAAGCTTGCTCATTAGAGACGATGGAGTCTGCTATATGATGCATTTATGGCTTTTGACTAATACCTGCAATATTTATACCAATTGGTAACTTGGCATCTTTACCATTTATTTTGAGATATATTTACTTAACTTTGGATCAATAGATAGCAGTAAGGTAACGACTTAACATTGAATGACGTCATGTCACATCTGAACAGGTGATGTTTTCCGTCCAAGTTTTGGCAGGCCAACGGTTATCTTTATTTGTTCATTTAGATTCTCAATATTACTACTCAAATGTTGCTTACTTATCATGCTAGACATTTGTGGTATCTCTACCTATTAGATTGGATTGTCTCCTCGGAAGAATAAATAATTTTCGTTCGTGTTATAGGGTCTTCTCGACTGAAATTCTGTTAAAACTTTTGTTCAGGTATCATTAGAATGCTGACAGTTCAGCCTCATCTTATGACTGATAAAGGTTACTTGGAACGAACTTTGAAGTATGCTATTAGCTGCGGTGTAGTAGATCAATGGCTACAGGCGAGGAGATTAGGGTATCCTCCTAAAGAAGGTATGGAAGATGACGTGGTCCCAGACGACCATGGCATAAGGTCAGTAACAGAAAGGGAATACAGAACACTGGTGCCTGTAAGTTGATGGTTTATATGCTTGTAGCCCATTATGCTTGTGTTGCCATGAAATGCTAGATGCTGTCTCCCTTTGAAAGTTGAAAGTCTTGGTTGTTGGAAATGATTCTTTCTGGCATCACTGTGATTGTAGCTGTAACTGCTTGTACACGATTTTTTTTTCGAGTTTTGGTACATCGTGGTATCGGAGAAATCATACAGAGGGAAACACATCACTAGTTCCATTTTCCCTAGGCTTTCTTAATGTAACATTTGTACTATTTTTTGACATATTGGAGAAATTTAGATCATTTACCAGCATAAAATGCATTGCATTTGTTGTGCATCACAGACCAATATCATGTCATCTCCGTTTTGTTATTCCTGAATGCACTTGTTAGAGCTTGAGCCCCTTTTTTGACCCTATGATCTCTGTAGCCCGCTGGACTGACTACTCCGAATTCACGCCTGAGGAAATCCAAATGGGGAGTGGGGTGGGGTTCTAGCGCTTCCTGTCAAAGATGACTCCATTTTCAAAGTTCTAATTCGAGATCTTTGATTAAAAGTGAATGAGCTTATATCATTCCACCACAACCAAGGTTTGAACAATATTTCTCTTAAATCAGTCTAAAGAATTGATTCTTGTTGAATAAAGATGAAAACAGTTGCAGAGGTTTTAATATTCACTTATATTGGACCTCCTCTTTTGTATACGATATTAAATACATAATACATAAATAAACACTTAAACTTGGCTTCAGCTGGCAAGCAAACACTCCAACTTTGGAAGTGTACATCTAAATACCTCAATTTAGTCTTAACTTGCAACTAAACACTCCAACTCATCTCTATTGTGTCTCATGCACACCTAACATGGATGTTAGGTCATAAATTTTGAAGGTGCCCAAATGATCATTTTGTAAGTTGAAGTGTCCAATTAACATAGTCGAAATGAATTGAAGTGTCTGGAGGTGCATATTCAAAGTTAGCTAGCTGACACCCTTTGCCTATATTAAACATGCATGTTCTTCCATTAGCTTTATGTATCAAAATTTTATATAAAGAATTTTTATGCCATCATCTAGAAATGACACATTACAACTCTTAAAATCTCTTGCAGCAATAACAGTCCTCTTGTTGCACATAATGTAAATTGCAAAGAAACTAAGCAAGTTTAGAAAGGAGATTCTGGTTAAGGATCCAATTTTATTGCCATCTTCCCCAACAAACACACTTCTCAAACCCCACCTCAGAAGAGAGGACTGCAGGTGGAAGATAACCTATTCCAACAGAACAAAAAGTTCCATTTTTTCTTCTCAAACAGGAAAAGGGTGTCAAAAATTTGAAAAGAAAAAGACTTAATGAAAGATGAGAATGAACTAAGTTGCATATGCCTTTGCTACATACACCATCATACATTTTTGAAAGCCTGGCCCTACTCGGAAAATTTTGTGCCGTCAAGTTTTGAGGCAGCTGCCTTGTCCAGAAACCAAACCAAATTCCCTTTAGTTGGCTGGACCATTTTTGCAGGCAACGTCGGGCAGTCAGGTCCAACTTCATCAATTGCCGAATGAACGGCCTCTGCTTTGCTGCTTCCAGTCACAACTATAGCCACATTGGACGCGGAGTTGATAACTGGCAGAGTGAAAGTAATCCTCTCTGGAGGGGGCTTGGGTGAGTCGGTGAGAAACGTTACCCACTCTTCTTTCTCATCAAGTATGGAGTGATTAGGGAAAAGAGATGCAACATGTCCATCTGGTCCCATTCCCAGAAGGATGAGGTCAAACTTGGGGCAGTCACTGATGTCAGAAACGCTGATTACACGAGTCCTCACAAGCTGTCGAATAACAAACTCATAGTCTTCAGCAGCTTTCTCTGCTGAGACCGTGTCGTTAATGGAATGTACATGGCTTGGAACAATAGGCACCTGAAACAAAAAACACAATATAGATGAAAAATGCAAGAGAAGACAACTTTGGAAATTAAGATCAGTACCAAAAGACCACATTTGTTTTGTTTAATAAGTTGGTTATTAAGCTTTATAATTACACTTATATTGTGAAGCATCTCAATAGAGACATCTGCCGGACTTTGGGCAATTCTAGGGAGATGAATGAAAAAATGGAAGATGTCATAACTCTGAAACCAAGCTAACTAGCGTTTGTATTACAGGTACTATGATCTCAAAAAACTTACACAATTATCGTGTAAGGTTTCGAGAAATATAGAAAAAACACGATAAAACAATAGTAAGGTTTCAAGTAATGTAATTTTCCACAGACAGCAAGTTTACATCAAAGTAAACCTATAGGCCATGACAGAATGACAGATCTATTAAACATCAGTAAGCTTGAAGCAAATAAAACTGAAGAGTAGTGTTGCTTATACTGCTGAGAAGTTTTAAATCAATCACTTCTGGCGCAGCCAGGTAGATGGTCTTAGTATGACCTCGAGTTAGTATTTCAACCACTTCGGGATCATGAGAATCCATAGTGCGCGACTACAACTGAACATTGTAAGGAACTGAAGCCAGCATAAAATTATCTTGTATGACCGACAGTTTACTATGTTCACTGTGAATTCAGCTTTATATGCATCCTCAGTTGGTCGATGAGCTTAGTTCAAAGGAAATAGCTACAGATCCCCAAACACAAGCATTTACACCGTACATCCATTGATGTCAAAGCATCAACACATTACACATACCGTAATTTTTTGAACCTCCATATTATCTTGCCTCCGAAGAACAACAAAAAATGAAAAAAATCCAGACTCTTGAGAATTTAACTGAACACAGCTATCTACCACATCTTAGAGAGTCCTGATTTGTTTTCTTTTTGCCCGATCCCTGTCCATACG
>JAJOOO010018373.1:0-29806 GCA_029582685.1 Solanum piurae | reverse complement strand
GGGTCAATTTGAAGAATGGGGTCTAATTCTAGGTTTTGGGGTTTTAACCAACTTAAAATACCCTAAAATAAGTAGAATAACCGTTTATAATAATTTCCTCAAAGTACCCAAACCACCCCTCACTTAGTTGGACCTTTCAAACAAGTCAAACTTGAGTTTTATTTTCACAGATTTCGTCAGGAAACTAGTCTGCTACGTGGGGGTGTTCTCACAAGTTTCTGGAAATTAAATTTCGAGACAGAAGAGTCAGCGACACGGACCAAAAAATTTGGCCTATGGTGGAGCTAGTCCGCGACGCGGACATGCTCCCTCCATGAGCATTTTCTAGCTGCCCTGGCAGCTTGTTTGGCCAAGGGTTGGGGTCCTCCTCGGGAACCCTTAGGGTGGTCCCAGGGAGTCGTACCCGAACATTTTGACCCTTAAAATATTTATTAATACACTAGAGTCACCTCCACTAATTTTAGACTCAAAACAACGCATAAAAAGATGAACAACATACTAGAACACGCCAACACGTAAAAGACTAGTTTCCGAACGTCTTGGTCGTCCCTTGACGTTTGACTTCCAACTCTTTAAAATTGACTAAGAAGGCTATTCTTCATTATTTTAACAAGTTATTAATGCATAAAACCCGTGTGAGGCTCTACTTTATCATACTTCATTTTGAGGGTCGTTATAATTGAATAGGAAGATAAGTACTTTTAGGGTTTAGGGTTTAGAGTTTAGGGTTTAGGGTTTAGGGTTTAGGGTTTAGAGAACACATGAAACATATTAGGCTAGAAGCACTTAGGGACTGCAAACATAGTATGAATCTATTGTAACAACTTATAACCATTTAAGCTTAAGTACCTCTTGTTGTCAACAAATACATGTATTAAAATTGCATGAGTTGACAAAAAGTGAAACACATAATTAAATCCTCCTTTTGGGAATATCTCTATTTCATCATGATACTTTATCCTAACGTATTTCTCACATAAGTAGAGAGGGGAAAATAGTTGATCAACCAATAAGACACTTGGACGATTAGTTATAAGAAGATGTGAGACATGAATAATTGAGTTGTGAAGATATGTAGCATTTGAGCAAGTGATCTATAAGACATGTGGATAAGCAAGTGTATTATAAGACACATATAAGCAAGTGAACCATAAAATATGCAATTACATAAGCAAGTGGACTTTGAAGCAAGTGACATACAAACACGTAAGTTGCAAGGAATGTAATATATACAAATCAGCCATAATGGGCACATGAAACATAAAAAAGCGAGTTATGTCACGTAAGCTAAGAGAGCAAGGATACGTGAACAAGTAACTTAGGGACATGTGATACATGAACAAGTAACTATGAGAACACATGACACATGGACAAGTAACTATGAGATCATATAAACACGTGAGCATCTGGGGAAATTAGAAACTAGGAACAACCCTTAAAATCCACATGCCATGTTTTTACCATTCTCACCACGTTAATTGATTACCTTTGGATCTTATTATTAACAGTTGGGCCTATGGTACATTATTATACTTATACAAATATACATTTTAGTGTTTTATAGACTCTTCGTTTATTTATAATCTTCAAAAATCATGTTATATGTATTACCATATGATTTGTGGTAGAAGTGGATGACCCATTCTAGGCAGTTTAACCCCTAAGATGTTGTCCTCGTAGATATATAGATTCGGATCGACCCATATTATTCTTATGCCCCTAGGGTGCCACGCTTAATACATAGATTGGGATCAGCCCATGCTAGGCTTTTACCCCTAAGCTGCTACCCATATTACATAGATTGGGATCGACCCATGCCAGGCTTTTTTCCATGAGCTTCTACCCATATTACATATATTGGGATCATCCCACGAAAGGCTTTTTCACCGAGCTGCTGATGTGCCGTGAAATCTTGGCATATTTGATGCCTAAAAATTAAGGATTAATACTAGAATCGAGTGTATTAATGTGCATATGATGTGCTTGGTAATGTTTGTACAGGTAAAACATGTAGACATGAAAGAGGAAAGAAAAGAAGTAAATGTAGAGTGAAAGTGAATTGAAATAAGTAAAGACCACGGATAGCCTCACGGGCCGTGGCCTTCACTTACTGATCATGATGTTGATCATGAGTACCTTTCCAGTGAACATGCTTTTAGAAGATAAATTATGGCAATGCTAAGTAAGGACCACAGGAGACGTGACAACTGTGACACCTATTATGGGTCGTAAAGAGACTCGTGGAGTTGAACCAGTGATCAGGTGTGAAGGAGTTAAAATGAGAGTTGACCAAGTGAAGACAACATGCACCTATACGGACCGTGGTCATTCTCACGATTCGTGGTGTTGTCTGTGGTGATCTTCCAATGTGCAGGCCTTGAAGACCCAAATGTAACACCGCGTATTCTACGTGTACTAGTTCTATTTATCTGACGCTTAAAAATTTCCTTGTGGTATAGTTATGGACTCCGTTTCCTATGCAACTAGTGACAATAGAATAGATTTAAAGTGTACTGTCCGTAGATTTTAATGTGACCCGATTAAGTTTAAATCGATGGATGTTTCTAAACTTGAGATCATAAGGTGGTACTTGAGTCTAAAGTATACAGTTACATAGTGTATATAAGTTTTAAGTTAAGTTACAGGTATTAAGGTCTAGAAATGGAATAAAAAATTGAGGTGCTTGCTTGACTTCACTAAGCTAGTAGGTGACAAGTAGGTGCATCACCTACTTTGACTTATTGACCAGCCAAAGGACCAAGTAGGTGCATCACCTACTTTAACTTATTGACCAGCCCAAAGGACCAAGTAGGTGCATCACTTACTAAGACTCTTTTGACCATGTTATTGAGCCAAGTACACTACACCCACTTGCATTAATCTGGCCCAAGTTGAATAGAAGAATAAAGGGAAAATGGACAGCCAAGGCACAATCTTTCCAAGCCCAAAAGAAATATTTTGAATGGAAAAGTAGGTGCAACACCTACTTAAATGTGTGGCCTAAATAAAAGACACATGTTCGCTGCAAATGAAGTACAAGAAAGGTGGCAAAAGGCCCAATGTTCTTACGTCCAAAAAGGCCCAAGTGAAAAGTCCAAGTAGGTGGGTCACCTACTCGAAAAATTATGGCCCAAAATGAGTGAGAAAGTCGGCCAAAGCAGGTCCCTTTAAAAGGGATTGATATCAGCTTTTTCCAACCATTTTTACTTTGCAAAAAATCTGATTTCTGGAGCTTTCTCTTTTCTCTCTCTTAGCTTCGTACAACAACCATTAAATACCATTAGGGTTCTTGAATATTAGGGAGTTCTAGCTATTGGAAGGTATAATTTAAGATAAGTTAAGGAGGACAACCTTTACCTTGAAGAATCAAGTCTTAGCAAGTTGCAGTTATGTTCAGCAAGGTAAGCTACTGCAATTTTCTCCCTTTTGTGCTTGAGTTAATTAGGACCCTTGGTATGTTTTAGTAATTTGGAAATTGTTACTTTTACATGGTGTAATATTGGGGAAGATGTTCAGGTGATTAGTGCATGTTGGGACAGCCATGTAAGGGAGTCCTCTTTAAATTCAATCATGATCTTGTTTGAGCCCTTCAAAAGTAATGTTAACTCTTCAAGTGCTGGTGATCAAAAACCATGATTCATATTTCTTCTCTTACATTATTATGTTTAAGGATTGTTTTATGTATGTTATGATAAGGGATGTGACTGGATGTGCAAGGAAGTTATGGAGACTTTAAAGGACTTAAATATTGCAGGGAGGTTTGGGGAGGACCTGATATGAAGGTTGTACAGTATATAGACGCAATTAAAGGGAAAAGAGAAGGAAAGAAAACATTTAATAGATAAATTGCATGCTTACTGCTTGGTTACAATTTTGGTGATATCAAGTAGCTAGCTCAAATTGATTGATTGGCTACTAATACTAGTCTTACAACTTATTTTATTGTAGATTAGAAATCTGAAGAGAAGGATCTTAAGTCATACTTTTTGAATTGTATAGAAAGATAGGTACGACTATTCAATTTCCTATTTCTTTGGCATGAATCCAACACTTGCATTACCAAAAGTAAGCTTTCTAAGTTCCCTTGGTAGTGACTGATCCATAGTTGCAGTTCCTACTCCCTAGAGCATTAAAGTGAGTACTCTAATATTAGTTTGTTACTAAATGCATGTGCTTACTCTACCAAGTATTAGCATGCAAGGTTTAAACTTGTTTCACCGTCAAAGTACCCTTGGCACGTATTTCCCTTATATAAATCAAAATGATCCTAGATTACACATGGTACATATGTTTTTATGTTGGATATACAATCTGCCTATGTCATCTTGTCAGATGTTCATATGTTCCCTTTATTGGTTATTACTCCCATTGTGTTAGACTATAATGTTACCTCACAAGATCCCTACTTGCTCTATTGTACATTTTATATCTACTTACTTGGAATATGTATCCGTCCTTAAGTTGAATCTGCCCACATTCTCCCTTGGTTCCACTTTCATGTATACCTTGTATTTGATATTAGTTAGTGAGTATCTGGCTACCATATAGAGTTCAAATCTCTTGGCTGAATGTTAAATATCTTCACTTGATATGTGCTTCAATTTGAGATGTCAAAATGCTTACTTAGTCATATAAGCTCCTAAGTATTACACGTTCATGTCACATTTTCTTCCCATGTCATTGTTATTAGCGTAAGTACATATTCATATGTATTCTACTACTGCTCCATAGTTCCAAATCTCAACAATGATTATGAGCACCAAAACAACAATATCAAAAGAGATAATGATCATCAAAAGAACAATCTCAAAAGAGTTATGATTATCCAAAGAACAATCTTGAAAGAGTTATGAATATCAAAACAACAATCTCAAAAATAAAGAATTTAAGTGAAGCTATATGTATAATTATGGGTGGCAGCCCAGGGGCAAATGCCTAGCATCGGTCGATCTCAATTGGTATAGAGGGTGGAAGCTCAGGGGCTAAAGCCTAGCATGGGCCTATCCAAATTGGTATAGAAGGGTGGCAGCTCAGGTGCGAAAGCCTAGCATAGGTTGATCCCAATTTGTGGAAATATGAGGACAGCATCCCAGGGGTTAAAATGCCTAGCATGGGTCATCCTTTTCTACCACTGATCAGTTGGTCATTTTAATCATATGTCTTATAAATATTATAATGCACAGAAAATTAAAGAAAATAGTGTAACATACACGATTCCAGAAGTATAAGCAAATGTTGTCTCTAAACTTTATCTATTGGTATTTGGTTTCACTTGAGCTCTCACTTTACATATGGTTGTATTATGCCTTACATATTCAGTACATTCTTACGTACTGACGTCCCTTATTGGGGACGCTGCATTTCATACCGCAGGTACTGGTATTCAACAAGTAGATCTCCCCAATAGAAGCACATGATACTCAATGATTGTTGGTGAGTTGCAGGTTGATTTGAGGCTTTACCGAGTCTTTACTATGTGTATTTTCACAGTGGTACAATCATGGATTCCATTAGAGGCTTTGTCGACATTGTAAAGCTATCATCTGTATTCATAGTTTCACTTGTCACATGTATTGGTTCAGCTAGTCAACATGTGTTGTATATGAAGCTTCTCATCAGTAAATCTATCTACATAGTAGTTTACTTTCTAATCATAGGTCACTTGTAAAACATGTATTCATATGGTACTGGTCCGCCTTACCTAGGATTGTGGTGTGACAAAAGTAGTAGCAGAGTAGTTTGTCCTAGGGAGTCTACAAAGTCGTGTCTAGTAGAGCCTTACTTATGAATGTGTTTCACGCCACATTTATCATTAGAGGGCTGCTTGGACATTTAGGAAATGGTACCTTCCTTCATAATCCAGATCGTGCGATAGAGTGAAGTCAAGAAGTCAATTTCCACTTGTACCTGATCATGCTATTTATATTATGCTTACGATGGTTAAGGTTAATGGTAGCTAAAATTTCAACATGCAACCTACAGAAAAGGTTTTTAAGTTATCAATATTTAGACTACATTGAGCTCATTTTTTTCGACTGTCCCACTCCACAAGGTATGTAAAGGATTTTATGTTATATGCATTTTAAGTTGCATTTTTACCATTTGTATCACGTTGGTTTAATTGAGAAATATATAGTATGGTTATCCATATGCTTAAAAATGATGGGTCACCTAGTTACATATAAGAGCTGTAGCATTTCTAAGCAGTTCTTCTTAGGAGGATGTATCCAACTTTTGAGTTCTATATTTCCTCTATATTTATAGGATATATTCCTATAGAGGACACTCGTTCTTAGTCTGTGCTATACATAAATTTTTTGGCATTATACTTGTACTCGAAATTGATGTTGTTGAACCAGTTTCTTTTAGTTGGAAGAATGCAGTGGCACATCTAATAGCTGAATGTATCAGTGTAATAGTGTTACTAGAGATACTATAATTGGTTGATAAGGCCTAAATTCTCACCATATATCATCCCGAATATGTTAATAGTTGGTTTTATATGGTATGTTCCAACAACCCCGAATAAGTACTAATAACATGTGTATTCTTTTTATGGTTATAAAACTTACGGATAAGTGTGCCAATTGCTGCAAATGATATATGTATGGTAGTTCCTATTATGATCTATGTGTTGGCCATAGAGGATTAGTGTGTGACTAAAGGGTAAGGTTAACAAAAGAAAAATTGATTGATTAGACCTAAGTTGTGATTAGTCGATTGTACATAGTGGAATTAGAGTACATGAAGCTACTAGTTTCGATTAAAAGTTTCTTGTTAGATAGCGAAGCATGTGAGAATGAAGCTTGAATGACACAGGCTGAATATGTATGTAGATCTTCTAGTTAGAAAGAGATGGGATACATCAAATTCTTTAAACATAGGAGGAGGGGTGATATGGTATCAACTCTTTAACCCTAACGAGTTATAATGGTGCATCTGGGAACAACTTTGTGAACCTTTGTTAGACAGAGAAGTCAATTTTGTATAGATTCAAGTCTTGATATTTGGTCTTGATAACAACAAGAAAAAAAGAGGTGAATAGAAAGGTTACCTAGATAGAAGATACATGGGCCTAGCTCATCCACATCATTAGTACAAAAGAGAAGTAGAGAATTATACACATGTATATATTTCCATCAAATTGAATATAGCTACTACATGGTGCATTTAATATATGTTTGCAGTAATTCGTCAGTCATAGTCCAGTTAAGGGAGACGAAAAATTGATCATATGCTAGTTGTTCTTATTCGTTATCTTGCTTGGGAAAAGAGTCGGAGCACCCTCACTTGTTTTAAAAAATATATATATTAGTATGTCCAGACCTATCTAGTTAAGCCCAAAGGGGATAACTCTATGATTTTATGAATCATGACATAACTTTATAGGTCCTGACATTTACATGTTATTAGAGTTCATGTTTTATAGTGCGTTCAAGCTTCACTATTTATTTTCTATTTCAACCTCAAAGGGCACCAGGCATTGAGAGTGATATAACACAAGCTAGTAATGAAAGTAAAGTTGACCTCAGCTTCCTACTCCAAAAGATGAACTATTGAGGATTTTCTTTTTCTATCTTAACTGTGGTATTTATATTAACCTAGAGGGAAGCAGAGTCGCAATAGCAGAACAACTATAAGAATTCTTAGGAGATTGAAGAAAGTAGATGGGAAAATCAATGTATGTGCTTTGAGTTGAGTAAGGAATATGAGCAGAACTATTCCACCCGTGACTTAACGCTTAAGACAGTGTGTTTGACCTTAATATGGTAGAGTGGTTCTATAGGATATCTCATAGTTTCCAACGATGGTTTGTTATATAATTATACATGTTGCATGTTCTATAACTTATCTATTTGTATGTCATTTTCCATTTTGTGGATTGCTTTCTCACATGTTACCTAATGTCATTGAATGCTTGCAGGTAAGTGTTATCCTCTCTGGAGCACCATTGTTTATATTGCTATATGTTTTCGTAGGACCTTTTCCCTATATGTTATTTATTGCACTGTTTACTTTCCACATGTCACTTGTCCATATTGTGTGGGTACTGTAGGCTAATTGATCATATGACCATTTTTATATATTTTACATGCCACGTAGCCTACTTGCTTTAACATTACATGCCTTATAGCTTTTCTAGTCATGTGGCATGTGCTCACTAGCTCATATTTCATATGTGTACTTATTGACATGTTAGTCCACCTATCCATGCGATATAACACACTTGCTCAATGTGATTTGTGTTCCGTAGTTCATTTTCTTATATGTCTACATGTCATATAGTCTACTTGCTTACGTCTTATAAATTTCTTAGCTTATGTACTCATGCATCATGTGCTCATCTAGTCCATTCCTACATTCCCTATAGTTCATTCGCTCACACGCTACCCTATAGTTCATATGCGCGCGTACACCACATATTTTTTATAGCTTAATGCATGTATATCGTGTGCTCCCTTTTGGGTTCGTCTACCTATATGTCATTCCCAATGTGACTTATTTATCCGTTACTATACCCCTCTATGCTTATTGATTTGAGTTTTGAACAATTTGGGAAAACATTTCCTTGTATCATTATGTAGTGAAGATTTCGACCAGAAAAGGTTGGGAATATATGTAAATTTAATCACAACCATAGATAAATAACTTAGCATAATACCCTATTCGAAGGTGCGGCATAAAACTTTAGATTTTATTTTAACAATTATGTTTTCTTATAAGACTCACCCCTGAAAATCGTCATGAGATAAATGAGAAGGGAAAGTGGTGCCCCGATAGGTTAGGCCTATGATTTTATATGTCCGTTCCATATACAAAACATTTAGGAGATACTATAGTTATTCTTGATTGTTAAGTCCTGGAAGCTAAGCTCAAAATGTGTAACCTCCATTGAATTCTTGTGGAAGGAATAGAATATAACATAAGATACTTGGGAATAGAAGATGGTAGAGATCCTAAGTACCCCTCCTCATTCTAAACATCAACATAAGGATCTGAGATCATGTTGTCCCCTTATATGATCATGAATCCTACTAGAATTTGTTCATTTGATATGTCATTTTCATGTCTTTTGTTTAGGGATATTAAAGTCCTTATTTGTATGAGTTCTACTTGTGTATATTCAGTGAATTACATGGTCAAGAAAGGGGTTTAATTTTTCATATTATTATTTTATGAACCATATCTATTGAGACTTCATGCTAGACTTGTATATACGTGTTTTAGGTTAGTCTATGGATTTTGGATAGTCCTATTTATAATGGGAACTCTCGCAAATCTCCAAATAAAATTCCAAGGTTAACCAAACTATCAGCTTCACCCATCATTCGAGGACGAATGATCATAACCGGGGTGGATGTAATACCCCGTATTCTACGTGTACTAGTTCTATTTATATGACGCTTAAAAATTTCGTTGTGGTATAGTTATGGACTTGGTTTCCTATGTAACTAGTGACAATAGAATAGATTTAAAGTGTACTATCCGTAGATTCTAGTGTGACCCGATTAAGTTGAAATAGATGGAAGTATTTAAAATTGAAATCATAAGGTGGTATTTGAGTCTAAAGTTTAAAGTGACATAGTGTATATAAGTTTTAAGGTAAGTTAAAGGTATTAAGGTCTAGAAATGGAATAAAAAATTGAGGTGCTTTCTTGACTTTACTAAGCTAGTAGGTAACAAATAGGTGTATCACCTACTTTGACTTATTGACCGGCCCAAAGGACCAAGTAGGTGCATCACCTACTAAGAATCTTTTGACCGTGTTATTGAGCCAGGTACACTACACCCACCTGCATTAATCTGGCCGAAGTTGAAAAGAAGAAGGGGAAAATGGACAGCCAAGGCCCATTCTTTCCAAGCCCACAAGAAATAGCTTGAATGGAAAAGTAGGTGCATCAACTACTTTAATGTGTGGCCTAAATTAAAGACACATGTTGGCTGCAAATGATGTAAAAAAAGGTGGGAAAAGGCCTAATGTTCTCAAGTCCAAAAAGGCCCAAGTGAAAAGTCCAAGTAGGTGGGTCACCTACTTTAAAAATTATGGCCCAAAATGAGTGAGAAAGTCGGCCAAAGCAGGTCCCTTTAAAAGGGATTGATATCAGCTTTTTCCAACCATTTTTACTTTGCCAAGAATCTGATTTCTAGAGGCTTCTCACTTCTCTCTCTTAGCTTCATATAGCAGCCATTAAATACCATTAGGGTTCTTGAATTTTAGGGAGTTCAAACTATTGGAAGGTATAATTTAAGATAAGTTAAGGAGGATAACCTTTACCTTGAAGAATCCATGTCTTAGCAAGTTGTAGTTCTGTCCAGCAAGTTAAGTTACTGCAATTTTCTCCCTCTTGTGCTTGAGTTAATTAGGACACTTGGTATGTGTTAGTGAGTTGGAAATTGTTACTTTTACATGGTGTAATATTGGGGAGGATGTTCAGGTGATTAGTGCATGTTGGGACAACCATGGATGGGAGTCCTATTTAAATTCAGTAATGAGCTTGTTTGAGCACTTTAAAAGTAATGTTAACTCTTGAAGTGCTGGTGATCAAAAACCATGATTCATATTTCTTCTGTTACATTATTATGTTTAAGGATTGGTTTATGTAATTTATGATAAGGGATGTGAGTGGATGTGCAGGGAAGTTATGGAGACGTTAAAGGACTTAAATATTGCAGGAAGGTTTGGGAAGGACATGATAAAAAGGTTGTACAGTATATAGACGCAATTTAAGGGAAAGGGAAGGAAAAAAACCAATGACTAGATAAATTGCATGCTTACTGCTTGGTTACTATTTTGGTGAGATCAAGTAGCTCAAATTGATTGATAAGCTACTAATACTAGTCTTACAACTTATTTTATTGTAGATTAGTAATCTGAAGAGAAGGAGCTTAAGTCGTACTTTTTGAAATGTATAGCAAGGTATGTAAGGCTATTCAATTTCCTATTTCTTTGGCATGATTCCAACACTTGCATTACAAAAAGTAATCTTTCTAAGTGCCCTTGGTAGTGAATGATCCATAGTTGCAGTTCCTACTCCCTAGAGCATTAAAGTGAGTACTCTAATAAGATTTTGTTACTAAATGTACGTGCTTACTATACCAAGTATTAGCATGCAAGGTTTAAACTTGTTTAACTGTAAAAGTTCCCTTGGAACGTATTTCCCTTATATAAATAAAAATGATGTCGGATTACACATGGTACATATGTTTGTATGTTGGATATACAATCTGCCCATACCATGCCAACTTGCTTCAGTTATCTATATATATGTCATGTTGTCACATGTTCATATGTTCCCTTTATTGGTTATTACTCCCATTGTGTTACACTATAATATTACCTCACAAGATCCCTACTTTCTATATTGTACATTTTATATGTACTTACTTGGAATATGTATCCGTCCTTAAGTTGAATCTACCCACGTTCTCCCTTGGTTCCACTTTCATGTATACCTTGTATTTGATATTAGTTAGTGAGTATCCAGCTACCATATAGAGTTCAAATCTCTTGGATGAATGATAAATGTCTTCACTTGATATGTGCTTCAATTTGAGATGTCAAAATGCTTACTCAGTCATATAAGCTCCTAAGTATTACACGTTCATGTCATATTTGCTTCCCATGTCATTGTTATTATCGTAATTCCATATTCATCTCTCTTCTACTACTGGTCCATAGTTCTAAATCTCAACAATGATTATGACCACCAAAACAACAATCTCAAAAGAGATAATGATCATCAAAAGAACAATCTCAAAAGAGTGATGATTATCCAAAGAACAATCTCAAAGATAAAGAATTTAAGTGAAGCTATCTGTATAATTATGGGTGGAAGCCCAGGCGAAAATGCCTATCATGGGTCGATCCCAATTGGTATAGAGGGTGGCAGCTCAGGGGTGAAAGCCTAGCATAGGCCGATCCTAATTGGTATGGAAGGGTGGCAGCTCAGGGGCGAAAGCCTAGCATGGGCCGATCCTAATTTGTGGAGTTATGAGGATAGCATCCCAGGGATTAAAATGCCTAGCATGGGTCATCCCACTGATTAGCTGGTCATTTGTATCATATGTCTTATAAATATTATAATGCATAGAAAAGTAAAGAAAAGAATGTAACATACACAATTCCACAAGTATAAGCAAAGGTGGTCTCTATTCTTTATCTATTGGTAATTGGTTTCACTTGATCTCTCATTTTACATATGGTTGTATTATGCCTTACATATTCAGTACATTCTTATGTATTGATGTCCCTTATTGGGGACGCTGCATTTCATGTTGCAGGTACAAGTATTCGGCGAGTAGATCTCCCCAATAGAAGCACATGATACTCAGCGATTGTTGGTGAGCTCCAGGTTGATTCGGGGCTTTGTCGAGTCTTTACTATGTGTATTTTCACAGTAGTACAGTCATGGATTCCAGTAGAGGCTTTGTAGACATTGTAAAGCCATCATATGTATTCATAGTTTTACTTGTCACATGTATCGGTTCAGCTAGTCAACATGTGTTATATATGAAAATTCTCAACAGTAAATCTATCTACATAGTAGTTTACTTTCTAATCATATGTCACTTGTAAAACATGTGTTCATATGGTACTTGTCCGCCTTACCTAGGGTTGGGGTGTGACACCTAATTTGAAGAAGTGCCCAAGTAAAGACCACGAAGGGCTTCACGGACCGTGAAGCCCTTGACGGACCGTGGTAGCACTCGTGAAGTTGTGCGACAGATCACTCCTACTTCGAGTAGGACTCTTTTTAGTCACATTATTTGAATTAATTAGGTTGTATTTTTTTTTATCTCGTCAACTTTAGAACGGGCGACTAAGTTTGAAATATTCTTATCTTTGGTTTTGAATGATTAACATTGAATTAAGTTTCAAAATTGAATTTTTGGTTTTGAATTATCAAGTGCATATTAATTTTGCATATTTTCGTAAGTACTTTCTCATCATGTTTTCATTACATATTTTTGTGTGTTTACTTGAAATCATGAGTGGCTAAATACCACAACTGGGATTGTGGGATCTATGATGGAAACCTAAGTGTAATTTCGTAAGATGAGTAGAAGGAGATTTATCTTTGCAAAGAATAATTCAATTTTCGTTATTCATGTATTATAATGAGTGCACGCATTAGAGTTAGCCTATATTTGTCAATTGTTTGAGAGAAACGTGAAAGTTAGGAAAAAGCTGAATTAACCTGATGAAATGGAGTCAATGTCCATGTTCGAGAGAAGAGGAATTTAACACTATTATAAGCGAGAGTAAAACATGTTAACACTCTAGGACTGAGAGGATTAGAGTGAAGCTTATCTAACTAGACTTAGAAGTGTTAGATATATCTGACTCGCCTGTACTTTACAGAGATGAATTGCCTGAAACTCAATTACGGAAAAACACTAGATGCAACATTATGGGGAACACAGTCCTAGTTTCATTCAGTTATAAATACAACTTCAAAAACAATACCCTTTTAAATCTTAATTCGGATCTTGTCTAATAATCTTGGTCACGAGAACTTTACAACTAAACCCATTTTACATTCTGTAATTGTTTTCTATAGGAGATAATAACAACATTTGGGTAAACGCGACAGTAAAATCATTTCTATAAAGAAATTCTCAATGGGATCGACCTCAACTCAGGTTGAGTTCTATAAATTGACTTCGACCATTTATACTTCTTAATTGAAGTGTAAGTTTGGACATATCAAATTTTGGCGCCGCTACCGAGGATTTTCAATTTAGAAGTATTTTACAAGCATTTATTCAAATTGTAGTTATATTTCCTAATTTTACGTCTTGTTCTTTGTCTGTGTCTCTTAAAGGTGAGTTCGACAGTGCATGCCAAATACCTGAAGTAAAGGAGCTTCATTGATTCTTTAGGACCCAGAAATTAGGAAAACTATCCGCAAGATGGTGAATGCACAAGAACTTGAGGCTCAGAGGCAAAGATTGGGACTAGAAGTTGAAACCGCTGCAAGATGTATTCAGTAGAATGTTGTGAACAACCCACCTAGGGTGGTGGATGAAAATCTAAGAGTGGACGAAATAACTCCTCCCCACCGCCAATAATTAGCTCCAAGGGTTTAAGCACAACACCCAGCTCACGTGGTGTTCGAAGAGGATGACTTAGACGTGGACGAAGCTGGATCCACAAGAGCAATAGTGTTACCTGCACTACCTCCAGGTGTAAAATTTACAATCACCAGTACTATGATTCAATTAATGAATTTGAAAGGTATGTTCAGGGGTGCAGCTGGTGATGATCTGAATCAAATTTTGATGAAATTTGTGGCGATATTAAAATTGCAAGAAATCCCTAGGGTTTGTCGGACAACGATAAGATTGAGGTTATTCCCATTCTCTCACTAGGGAGGCAACCAATTGGCTGAATAAGATGCAAAATGATTTATCAGGACCTGCACTGAATTGAAGGAGGCATCCTGGAAAGATTTTATCCTGAATCAAAAGAGCTGAAGATGGAGGATGAGATAGGATTCCACAAGAAATTACCAGGAGAAACAATGCATGACACTTAGTGGAGATTAAGACAAAAGCTGATGAATTGTCCAAACCATGGTCTCACTGAGAGACATCTGAAACATGCTTTTTATAGTGTCCAAACCTATTACTGATGTTGTGTGTGGAGGGTCATTCATGAGGAAGCCATTCTCAGAAAGCATGCAGCTGATGGATGAGGTGTCTAAAAATAATAGGGCATGGTACACCAGGGATGCAAAAATAAGATATCTTGGGTTCACTTTTGAACTTTCAGCTGAACAAAGAAAAAGAAAGGGATCAGGAATGGCGCACATGAGGACCCAAATAAATTTACTCAGAAAGCATATTGTTGCAGGTTTTAAAAAGGTTAATGTTGTAGGATCCCCAAACAGGTATGAAGATCAGGATATTGAATTGGACGAGAAGGCCAAATACTTGGGAAATTAAGGTGGTTTTCAAAATTATACCTCGAGAAACCAAGGATATAATTCTGGAAATACAGGTCGGAACTACTCCAGAGAAGGGAAGTATGAAAGGACAGCAAAAAGAGATCAAGGAAACTGGCAGAACAGACATGGTTACAGGAATGATCGCAGTGGTGTTTATGTGCCTCCAGGTAATAGAGACTGTGCAAGTGGTAGCTCCAGTGGGTCCAAGCTGGAAGATATGTTGGCTAAGGTACTCCAAAAGGTTGAGTCAACTGATGCAGGGGTGAAAGAGTTGAAGGGTGATTTCTCCAGCATGAGTCAACTTGTAGACTCTCATACCACCTCAATCAAACAAATAGAGCAACAGTTCGGACAACTTTTAGTATCACTGAACCAAAGAAAGAATGGGTCACTATCAAGTGATACAATTCAAAACCCCAATAAGGACGAACATTGCATGGCTATCGCCACCAGAAGTGGTAAGATTCTTAATGAACCATTTTTTGTAGGTACTGAGCATGAGGAAGTTGAATTTGAACAGGTAGATGATGTTGAAGATGCTCAACCAATAGAAAAACCACCATGAGAAAAGAAAGAAGGGGTTGAGGTAACTATGCCTTTACAAAAAATACCAAGACCGCCTCCTCCCTTCCCTCAGAGGCTTAAAAGAAAGCTGAAGATGGGAAATTTTCTAAGTTCATTACCATGCTGAGACATCAATCAGTGACCATCCTATTGGTGGAAGCTGTGGAACAGATGCCAGGATATTCTAAGTTCATGAAGGACTTGGTCATGAAGAAAAGAACTGTAGGTTTTGATTTAACTGACAATATTCATCATTGCAGTGTTATTGCCGCCAGATCTCTGATATAGAAGAAGGAAGATCCAGGTGCATTCACCATACCGTGCACCATCAGATCATTTCAGTTTGCCAAAGACCTATGTGATTTAGAGGACAATATAAATTTGATGTCGCTGGCCATCTACAAGAAACTAGGCTTCTGAGTTCCAAAACCCACAGCAATGAGGTTGATGATGGCAGATAGATCGGTGAAGCGGCATGTGGGCATTTTATGTCACGTGCTTGTAAAGGTTGACACTTTCATCTTTCCGACAAACTTCATGATTTAGGATTGCAAAGTGGATTTTGAGGTTTTCCTAATCTTGGGAAGACCATTTTTTGCCACAGGACAAGCATTGGTTGATATTGAGAGTGGAGAACTGAAATTTAGACTCAACAAGGAAGATTTAAGTTTAAAATTTGTAGGTCAATGAAGCAGCCGCAAGACATGAATGTGGTGTCTACAATAGAGGCATTTGATGAAGGAGAGATGGGAGCGACTATTGAGGAAAGGCTGGCGATTGAAATATTAGTAGCCGTGTTGATGAACCTTGAAGCAAATTTCAGGACTGATTATATGGAGACCGTGAATGCATTATAGGGCATGGGAGCACACTCTTATTCTCCAAAGAAATTGAACCTGAATCTGACAAACAGGCCAAGTCCTCCAACAAAACCATATATTGAGGAGCCACCTATGCTGGAACTGAAAAAATTACCCAGTCACCTGAGGTATCTATTTTTGGGTACTAACAAGGCCTGTGATCTTCGTTGCATATTTGAATGATGAACAGGTACAAGTTGTGATTAAAGTGCTGATAAGGTATAAAAGGTCAATTGGGTGTACCATTGCTGACATCATTGGGATACCTTCGAGTATATGCACTCATAAGATCCAAATTGAGGAGGACTGCAACCCAAGCATTAGAACCAAAGGAGGTTAAATCTACCAATTCAAGAGGTGGTCAAAAATGAGATCATCAAGTGGTTAGATGTTGTGGTTGTGTACCCCATTTCTGACAGTTATTGGGTCAGCCAGTGCAATATGTGCCCAAAAAGGGTGGTATGACAGTGGTTGCCAATGTGAAGAATGAGTTAATCCGGCAGAGACCAATCACTGGATGGTTAGTGTGCATGCACTACAGAAAGATGAACAAGTGGACCTTGAAGGATAACTTCCCAATGCCATTCATGGACAAGATGCTTGACAGGTTGGCTGGAAAAGGGTGGTACTATTTCTTAAATGGATACGCTAGGTACAAACAGATATCAATAGCTCATGAAGATCAGGAAAAGACCACTTTTACATGTCCCTATGGAAACTTTTCATTTAAACGCATGTCATTCGGACTATGTAATACACCAACAAGTTTCTAGAGGTGTATAATGTCTATCCTCTCGAAAATGATAGAGGAAACTCTGAACGTATTCATGGATGACTTTTCAGTGGTAGATGTCACTTTTGATGACACTTTGTTCAATCTTAGCATGGCTTTAAAGAGATGTGAGGAGGCCAATCTAGTGCTGAACTGCGAAAAGTGCCATTTCATGGTCAAGGAAGGTATAGTCCTTGGTCACAAGGTGTCTCAAAAGGGATTAGAGGTAGACAAATACAAAATTGAGGTGATCGAAAAGTTGTCTCCACCTATATATGTGAAAGGTATTCGAAGCATTTTAGGACATGTCACATTTTATAGGTTATTCGTGAAGGACTTCTCAAAAATTGCACATCCCTTGTCCAAGATTTTAGAGAAGGAGGTGAAATTTTCTTTTGATGAGGCATGCCTAAAAGCTTTGAATTCCTGAAGGAGAAGTTGATTTCTACCCTAGTGATCATTGGCCCAGATTGGGCTGAACCATTTGAGGTAATGTGTGATGCTAGTGGTACTTCCTTAGGAATTGTGTTAGGGAAAAAATGCAATAAGATGTTCCATCCGATCTACTATGCGAGCAAGTCACTAAATGGAGCACAGCGAAACTACATAGTCACTAAATAGGAACTACTGGGCGGGGTATATGCCTTTGAGAAATCCAGGGCCTACTTGTTGGGTACTAGGGTCATAATCCACAAGGATCATGCAGCTCTGAGATATCTCATAGAAAAAAAAGATGCAAAGCCAAGATTGATCAGATGGGTTGTTGCTGCTTTAGGAGTTTGACTTTGAAGTCAAGGATAAGAGAGGTTGTAAAAACTAGGTGGCTGATCACCTGTCTAGATTGGATGCTGCAAAGAAAGAGGAAATTGAGCTAGAGATCAATGACTCGTTCCTAGATGCGCATGTATTAGCTATAACTCTTGATCTTATTCCTTGGTTTGCTGACTTTGCTAAATTTCTTATTAGTGACTTGATGCCTGATAGGCTGACATTTCAGCAAAGGAAGAGGTTCCTACAAGATGTGGATAAGTATTTTTGGGATGAGCCTTATTTGTACAGGGTGTGTGCTGATAATATCATCAGGCGTTGCATCCCTGAGGCTGAGATGGTACATATTTTAGAGGCTTGTCACTCCTCTCCAATGGGTGGCCATCATGGAGGTGCTCGAATAGCACACAAGGTACTTTAGAGTGGGTAATACTGATCCACAATTCATTAGGATGCAGTGGATATACTGAAGAGTTGTGATGTATGCCACCGTCAAGGAGCCATCTCTCGGTGCCACGAGCTACCTATGACACCCATTATGGAGGTGAAGCTATTTGATATGTGGAGAGTTGATTTCATGGGCCCATTTGTGAGCTCATATGGGAAAAAGTATATACTTGTGGCTGTGGACTATGTGTCCAAATGGGTTGAGGCAGTTTCTCTGCATGAGAATGATGGAAAAACTGTTGCTGGGTTTCTGAAGTAGAATATCTTCTCAAGGTTTGGCACACCCGGAGCTATCATCAATGATAGTGGTTCCCATTTTTGCAACAAGGTATTCAGTTCTCTTATGGCTAAATATGGGGTTAAACAACACAAGGTGGCAACACCTTATTACCCACAAACCAATGACCAAGTGGAGGTATCAAATAGGGAAATAAAGGCTATTCTGGAAAAAACAGTGAATGCCAACACGACTGATTGGGCAAGAAAGTTAGATGATGCTTTATGGGCATATCAGACCGCTTTCAAGACGCCTATTGGTATGTCTCCATATCAATTGGTATTTGGAAAGGCGTTGCATTTTTCGTTTGATTTTTAGCATAAGGCACTCTGGGCTTTGAAGAAGCTGAACCTTAGTTAGAGTGAAACTGCAAACCTGAGACTGGATCAAATCAATAAGATTGATGAATTCTACTTGAGAGCATATGAGAGGTCTGCATTGAACAAGTATAGGACGAAGATGTATCATAATAAGCATATTGAGAAAATAACCTTCACTCTTGGTGACTTGGTGTTAATTTTCAACTCCAGATTCTGGACTTTTTATGGTAACTCAGGTATTCAAGTTGGGTGCTATTAAGCTTGAGAATGACAAGGGTGAAAGGTTCAACGCCAATGGTCAGCGAATCAAAAATACTTGGGTGTTCCAGAAGAAAAAAAATGGTGGAGGAATGTAAGCTTAATGAAGTATGAATAATCAAGTAACCTATGTCGCGCCGCGAAGTTCAATTGTGCTCTTCTTAGGAGACAATCCAAGATTTTAATTGGAATAGGTAGTTTACATTTTATCACTTTTCTTTGTTTTTATAGAGTCACTAGGTGTTGATGTGTGCAAGAAGGATTTGAATAAAGAAATCTAGAACATGAGGAACACATATCCTCACGGGTAGTCCCACGGGCTGTGGTACCCTTCACGAGCAACTTTACTGCCCGTCATCCTCAACAACAGCCTAAGGCAGCTACTGGATTTTGCCATAAATTGGTTCACGAAAGGATTTACGGTCCGTCATGATTTTTACAGACTGCCTAGCCTCTCGTGAATTTCAGGTAAGTTTACCCTATCCAAGTCATGTTCACGGACGCCTCTACGGACCGTGGTTCCCTTCACGGGCAACTTCACGATCCATCGTTTGCAACCCAGCAACGAAAAGTAACCTGACCCAACCCGCGTGTGAAACGAAGTTGTATTATAATGTATATTTACATCCTAAAGCGCCAAAGGTCAGATTTTCTTCACGTTCTCTCTTCTATAACGGTTATCAAAGGCATAAACGGTTTTTCATCATCCATTAGCTCTACATTCATCAAAGAATCAAAACCTTAGTTTTAGTGTCAAGAAATCGAAGCAACATACATAGTTCTCTCTTTTAGGGCTAAAGTTGTAATCAAATTTGAAGTAAGTTCTTCCTCTAACTTGTTATAACTTTGATCTTATCGATAGGCAAGTTAGAAGTACTTAATTTGTTCGAATTTACCATGATTATGTGATGAATTATTTTTGTTGATACCAAATTATTGTGGGTTTGTTTAAATTGGTAGTTTTCCTATGTGGGTTTGTTGAAATTCTGTGGAACTAGTGTTGTTGTATGGGTATGATGTATTTTTGAGTAATTAGTGTTGAATGATGATATTAGTGCGAAATTGAGGTCAATTCTCTTAAGTGCAGTATATCGATGTGAGTTTTGCCGATATATTAGGGTGAAATTGAAGAAATAATCAGTGTTTGTATGTGGGTATGTGCGTATTGGGTGAGTATTGTTCTTATTTGCATTGTGCTTGATGAATATTAGGTGATTTAGTAGTTACAATGTGATCATGTGCTAAAAATAGGTGTAACCTGACCTATAGTGAAGTTGAGGGAGAAGAAAACAGAATAATTGGCCAAGTGTAAGACCACGATAGGCTTCACGGACCGTGGATCGAACCACAAGCCATGAAACCACTCGTGGTTCACACTTAGCATTCCATACACACACTGGCTATGTTCATGAGGCTTATCACGGACAGTGGTTCACTCTACGGGCCGTAAAACTTCCGCGAACAATACTTTGTTCAGTTCCCTATTGCACACTGATTCTGTCTTAAGTCCACAAGGGATTTCATGGACAATGGTACCCACCACGACCCGTGTGATATTTCGTATGAATTTTTTTTTGTTTTTATTCTTTTCTTTCTGTTTATTCATTTCAATTTTTTGGCCCTTCCTAATGATAGATTGGGTGACGGCTTTATTAAGGCAAGTGTCACGTTGTACTAACACAGGGGAAGTCTGGGTACCCGATAGTGTGTCATTTACTATTTTGATTACTAATTTGTTTTTGTATTTTTTAGGCACAATGGCTCCCCGAAGAAAGTCCACAACCCCACATTCCTCACCTACTCCTTCTCAATCGGAAGGTGATAACTCTACAGAGTCTAGTAGTTCTGAGGTTCAGATGAACACAGCCATTGAAAACCACCCACCTCAAACTACTAGATCCCATATAAAGAGGGCCATTCTCCAAAACACTCATTCCTAGTCTGAAGAGGAAGGTAGTAATGCCTAAAGCGGTGAGGAATTGGGTAGCAAGTCTTATAGTTGTTCAGGAGGTAGTACAGAGTCTGCTAGCAGCTCTCAGGAAAATGAAACAACACCTCCACCTGCAGTAGGAACCAAAGCTGATACTGGAGCACAAGAGGAGACAGGTGTTGTAAAAGCGGAGAAGGATATTACCACCGATGATACAATGGTCCAATATGTTCATCTCTATGAATTTGATCCTGCGGCGAGATAGAAGCTGATTGACTATTTCTATTTTATGTGGACTGTGAACAGGTCTGAAGACTTCTTCAAGAATGGAATTGTGAAGAAGTCGAGCGGCTTTAAGAATAAACCAATCTTTCCCAGATATTTACAGGATATTTTAGCTGCATCGATTTGAATGGATGAATAACGCACCTGGAGAATTTTCTAGCCACCTGAATAGAGAGTTTTATGCTTCATATGCAGCCACATTGATGAACTTTGCTGCAGAGACTAAGACTACTAAACAGGGGCAGAAGGACATTGCCAGTACCTTGGGACCACTTAACTCAATTATGGTTCGGGGCACATCCGTGGATATCTCCGAGGCTACTATCAACAGGATGTTGCATAGCCCAGAATACACAGCACCAACTTCAGTTAGCCTTTTTGAGGGAAAACATCATGTTGTGACCAATGAAACTGAGATGGAGGTTTAGAGTTCTCGAGAGCGAGTCATGCACTGGATTGCAAGGCAAATTGCCTCAGAGGGGGAGAATGCAGCTTGGGTTACAGGATCGCATGTACACATTACTAAAGTTTCACTGTCGTTTCCAGCCAAAGTCTTGTGGTCTATTGTCCATCCACAGTTGCTGCCTAAAGGTAATAATAACACCCTCTCTCCATCACTGGCATCTTTGGTAGCTTGCCTTATGGTTGGGTACCCGATAAATTTGGGTCGGATGATAGCCAAAAAAATGTGGGACAGGGCACAAAATAAGAAAGTACCTGTCTGATAGGGAAATTGTGTCGGCAAGCAAAGCCCCCTCCCCCAAATAGGCTAGTAGACTGATGTAGTGAGGCATTCAGGCTCACCCAGGCATCCAAAATCAAAGATGTCGCTAACCATCTCTTTGGTGCAAAAACTGGAGCGGTGGGTTCAGCTACAGTGGTTCCTCATGTACCACTCAACATTCCATATACATATATATGGCTAGATAAGGGGTAATCATCGCAGGCATCTACATATGCACCACCACCACCAGCTCAGCCTCACAGGCTCCAGGTACTGTTTTCACTATTCCTAATCTATTCCTTGAGAAATTGGTTGCAAACCAGCGACAAACCAGGAACTTACTCGACTAAATTGTATGATGGATGCCCCAGATCATAGAGCGCAATGTGTTAGCTATGGAGAAGAGAATAAAAGATGAGATGCGGAAGGAGCCGGCTGTTATAAAATACAGGATAGATGGTTTGGAGGTCCTTGTTCAAGATCAGTTGCGGGCTGCAGGTTCAGTCAACACAGACAAGTTCAAGATCCAGTTGGTTGAGATGCGAGCTCAAGTTGCTAAACTGGCAGAGAAACCGGTACAAGTACCTACTTCGGTCATTCCAGAGTCATTGATGAACCTGTTCAGTGAGCCGCCTACCACTAAATCCCTTGACAACTTCTGGGGGTAACTCCCTAAAAGCAAATTCGGCTAGAGAAAACACAAAGCTGGAGAGTCTGATAAGGAGCTACCTACTAACCTATCCAAAAAAGAAAAAAGACAACACAAGAAAGCCCGCAAGGCATCAACAAAAAAGGCAAGAGAAGAATAAGCACTTGTGCTACAACAACGAGATGCGATGTTAGCTGGCGCTTCTGGTAAAGAGGTACTTGTCCCAGTTAGTGGTAGCCAGCCTGATCTAGAGCTGGTTTCTGAGAGTGTACCCATTGATAAGGGTGTTGACGTTGAGCCGACTACCGGTACCTTGTGAGCCGTAGGTATGACCCCTCCTCAAAACCTTATATGATTTGCTTTGTTGACTTAGAGGGCAAAGTCCTTTTGTTTGGGGAGGGGGTGGTGAACAACCTACCATTTTACCTTTTAAAATGAATGGATGTTGACTTTGTGTTTGTCTGATAAATTGTGATTGGTGTTTTTGAATTTTGATTAAAGTGTAAAGTTTGTGTGTTGGGCTGTGCAGCAGCTAGTCTGTTCGAAATGATAACCTTGATCTAAAATTTGACTGTTAGGCTCTTCAGATGACATCTTAGGTACTTATAGGTTTAACATAGGTAGTCTGGAAAATAAATTGGTGAACTAATAAAGTGAAAATTGTAGTCCCGTGTCATTTGTGTGTGACGTTTGTTTGAAGTCTAACACCAGGAGCAGAAACTAGAACTTGCCCGAGTAGTCTTTCTTAAATCTGAGAATAACTGGATAGGAAAGGATCAGTAAGCCATTTTTGCTAAGCCATTGAAAAGCCAAAAAAAAAAAACCAAATATAAGCATATCACTTGAACTCCATTTGAGCCTTAAAACCAATTTTGTTCTTACCCACTAAATATCATATCCTTGGGTCTCCGAAGATACGATGTCGCAACTCAGGCCAAAAGCCTAAGTTTATGTAACACCTCGGAAATCTAATGACCTAAGCTAAAGCCTAACACGTAAACTAGTAGCCTAAATGGAGTTAAACGTAAAGATTTGAATCCTAAAATAACTTCCCTAACTTAGTACTAAGGTCCTAGTGCCTAAACGTGAAGGCATGCCCCACCCCCCAAGAGTCCTTGAGGAGGGCCAAGGGACTGCCCCAAAAAGCTGTCAAAACAGCATGGTCCACGAAATGGGCACCCACACCTCGTGGGTGGACTCAGGCCTTGTGGGTGGACTCCCGCCCCATAGGTAGGGGTCGTGAGTCGAGGCTAGACCTCCCCTAAAAGTTCAAAGTTTTAGCCACATTCCACGAGCATGCAGTACGGTCTGTAGACCCACTCACGCCTCGTGGGTGGGGTCTCGTGAATGAGGTATGGACCATGGCCAACATGACAAGCCACAGACCCAACCCACGAGTGACCTGTATGGTCCGTGGGTCCATCCATGACCCATGGGTGGGGGTTATGGATAGGGTCTTTAATGCTGTCTTAAATTCGGCTAAGGCTCTTGGGCAAGCTGAAAACACATGGGTGGCTTTGTATTTGCAACTACAAACCCTTTAGGTTAAAACACAACCACTAGGTGAAATCACCATCAAACTATATCTAACTTATCAGCAAGCAAGACCCAATAATAATATCAACTCATAATTGCTAAATCACACCCCAAGAATGGGGTTTTTTAGCCACACATCAAGAAATAACAAAATACACCTAAAATGATCGTAAAATCAAATGGGTATAAGAAATTAAAACTTAATTTAAGAAAAGGAAAAAGAATGGAGAAGACCCACTTCCAACTAGGGGAAGATGAAACCCTTCTTTCTTCAAGTTTCCCAAAAACCCTCTCCAAATTTGAGAGAAAAATATCCAGAAAGTACTATTCTATCTGGAAATTAAAATAAATGTTCGACTCTCTAAAATTAATAAATATGTTTAGTATTTATAGACTTCAAAAAATAGCGTTGGCGGATCTTTCGGCGAAGTTAGTCGTCGTCGCCGAATGACTCGGTGACTTTCCCTTCTTCTGTTTCATCGTCGTTTCATGCTTGCCATCAACATCTTCACGTTCTGGACCATTGGGCGGTATAGCACTGCTTCGCAAAAATATTTGGCGAGGAGCCGATTGCTCCTTTTATTGCCTTTTTATCCTTCTCCTTCATGGCTTCGCGTACTGGAACAAAGGGCAGAATGAATCCCTTCGGCGAATCGCCAAGTGTGCTTGGCGATGCTTAGGCTTCAGCCTCTTCATTCTTTTCAGCCTTTTTTGTTCCTTTTTGCGCCTAAGTGTCCATGCTTTCACAAAAACTTCAAATACCTGAAATTTAAGAGTTATCATCAGATATTTAGACAAAATAAGCATTTGAGGACACTATTATTATCAAAATAAAGCCCTAAATGAGTCCAATTTGTGGACTCATCAACACCCCCAACTTAAACTTTTGCTTGTCCTCAAGCAAACTCAAGTTCAACCGTTCAAAAAGGGTTTCTTAAACAGTGCTACACAAGACTCAATCATTAATGCACACAACAAGACTCAATTTACTTGTGCAAGGATCAATTGTGTACTCAAAGATTCAAGTTGTGACACACCATTACCAAAGATTACCATGCTCGCAATACTTGCTACTTTTGCAAGTTCAAGCTCAACAAAAAGTGTCTAAATGCCCTCTCATGAAGAATGATTCCATATTCATACACAGAGGTTAATCAATTCAAGATCAGGAATCAGATGCAACGCTTACACTCAAAAAAGAGGAACACAATGCATGTTTTCACCCATAGGTTTGCCCTTATTTTCCAATAGACTTTCGATTCGACTTACTCAAGATCAAAAAGGTATTTTCAAGGCTTGTAATGGGGATGAGTGTAAAGGTATAGTCACTTAGGCTCAGTGAATTTTTCTTCGTGGGATGTGGTATTCTCAAGGCATCCCCTTCTTTTCCTTTATCAATTCCTTTTCTAGTGCTTTTAAGTCCTCTTTTTATTCACCTTCATGGATTACTTGGAAACCCGATTTCCTTCGTAATTTATTCCACAATTATTTATTTATTTATTTATTTATTTTTATTTTTTTGAATTGAAGGGGTTTCCACTTATGCAATACCATGGGTTAGGGGGACTCTTTCTTGCACTTCTTGACTTCTCCTTTTCCTTTTCATCACACCCCCAACTTAGGCTTTTGGCCTAAGTTGGTTATTCACTAAATCACAAACTAAGGTCTTTCTAAGGCTTGTAATGGGGCTGAGTGCAAAAGTATGGTCATTTAGGCTTAGTGACTTTTTTCCTCGTGAGTAGTGGTATTCTCAAGGTATTCCCTTCTTTTCCTTTATCAATTTCTTTTTCTAGTGCTTCTAAGTCCTCTTTTCATTCACCTTCATGGATTACTTGGAAACCCAATTTTCTTCGTATTTTATTCCACATTTTTTTTTAATAAAAGAGGTTTCCACTTATGCAATACCATGGGTTAGGGGGGACTATTTCTTGCACTTCTTGACTTCTCCTTTTCCTTTTCACCACACCCCCAACTTAGGCTTTTGGCCTAAGTTGGCTATTCACTAAATCACAAATTAAGAGGATTATAGGTAGTGGGTCAAGTAAGGTCTAGAGTTCATCAAGGTTCTTCCAAAGAAAGGTAAGGCTAAAAGGGTGTTCAAAAGAGTTTCACACACTCACGAGTAGGCCAGAAAAGAGGTATATGTCAAATTTGGGTCACACTCTTTAGAGTTGCCTAAGATCATTTCAAGAGGACACATTTCTAAATCAATCAAAATAACAGGAAAAATTCTAGGTTTATTCATGCATGGTTCAAAGAAAGCTAATCACACAAGGCATCGGCACTTAAGTCAAACAAGACTACACATTTTTGCTAGTGTGAAATGGTCATTACAAGAGAATCAATTCGATAAATGTCTAATCACAATGAGATGCGAAGAGTTCACATATTTTCTAGGCAACTTCATTTGGCTTCATCGTAGTCGTACATTCATATTCGTTCAATTGAGAGCACTATTCAAGTCATCGGTATTGATCAAAACTGAGACTTAAATTTTTGCAAAAGAACAGCCACATTCACTCCACGAGGGGTGGCAAAAATGTGCAAAAAATTTAATTTTTTTTGGAAGGGTCAAAATCAATTTGCAATTAAACCCAAAAGAGAGTCATAAGCTCAAACAATCGCAAAGCAGTTTTAAAAACACAATTAAAACAGATAACCCAAATGTACACAAAACACGAATATTCATATCAAGCAAAACAAGGTGGGCCTCACCCCACCATAAATAAAAGCGTTTTTCCTCAAATGCAAATAATGACAATATTTAGAGTTGAAGAAAGATAAGACATAGAAAGAGGTGCAGAAGAGTCCTGCCTATACAGTCTCTCTGTCTGTCGGGGCCTCTGCAGCAAGATTAGTTGCAATCATCTGATCTATCTTCTGAGCTGCTCTGAAGACCTGTATTGTATTAACAAAATTTCTAGCCCATAAAGGCACATTAGGGTCGATGGGAATTCATCTTTTTTCTCTGGATTCATTGGTATATTTCCTTTGTCTGGCTATCTCCACTTTCTTTTCTTCATTTTTGAACTCTCTTGCTCTTATGTACCTGGGTGGATCACTTATCACTGCGACTTTTGGTCTATCCATTTCCGCAAAGACTTCGAGGATAAGTTAGATAGTAATTTAAATAGGGGTAAACGGGTGTTTTTGAGGCTAGAATTGCTTGGCCAAGCTAGTTGGTGAATTGCTTATCCTGTTAGGCTAGTCGTTGAAAATGATGTACAAATTATACAAGGGTGCAGACAAAGGGAGAACAAGGGATCTTTCGATGGACCACCAAGTGCATTTCACGAATTAAACTAACCGCCAAAAGTCACAGATTAAACAATGCATAAAGTATTCAGTTAAAGGCTAAGTGGTGATGTTAGGCGAACCGTTGAGTAGTTCGGTGGAATTTGTCCATCTCGCCGATCAGCTCAACGTGTCTATTTTTGACCCAGTCTTTCAAATTTCAACCCGCAACCCTAAATAATGCAACTTACGCTTATATAACTCAATTTTAATGAAAACCCAAAGAAACTTCTATTCCCACTGCGCAACAGTTCAACTCAAAGCAATGTTAAGTTGTAGTCCCTCAAATCATGCAGAAAATACCAAGTTTTAATTGATAATATATACCATCCCAGCAATTCAGATACTCAACATAAATTTTATACTGTCAGTAATTATGCAAATGAGTAAAAATTCTGCTCAAATAACTGAGGGATTTGATTACCAACTTTTGATGTCGAATTAGATAATACTGACTTTCTAGGCAGCAATGTGATCCTAATCCGAGCACAATTCGACACTTAAAATACTCTAAAAGTGCAAGAAATATAACTACTAGAGTGCGAGTGTGAGTTTGTGAAAAGGGACAAAGTGAAAAAAAGTGAATAAAATGGATCTTTTAAACATGTGGCTTGTGACCGTCCAGTTTATGCTCATTCAGCGATGTTAGTTGATCTCGCTCAGTCACTCGGTGAAACACCGAATGTCTAAATACCTCACCGAATATAACAGAGTTTTCAGTACAGGTGAGTTGTGCATCGGCGGTCAGTATCAAGATCGCCAATTGGATTGGCGATGCACCAACAAAATTCATATTCCGCCGAGTTTCACAGATTCAACCTTTAAGATGTATTGCATCAAATGCTGGGAAGGATCGGGTATGCCAAATTTGTCGGCGATCCACCAAACTGAATTGTTGCTCGCCCCCATATATCTTTTCAAGCACTTTCCTTACTCAATTTGTACAAATAGTACACTATTATTTTATCAAGATAACAAAAAGGCGAGTAAATGGTTTTGGATTGCCTCCCAAACAACGCCTTAGTTAACGTCGCGGCACGACGCAAGTTAACCTTCAGACCTCACTCTTGGGGTTAGCCATAGTGTCACTAGGCAAACCCCCTTGTTGTCTCAAATTGAGATGAGATGAAATATGACCCATTTAGGTTTCTAACTTCTTGATCGAAACTGAATGAGAGGTGATAGTATGGCTAAGGGTAGACACGTCTTCTTTCATGCCTTTCAGCATTTTGTTTGACCCTTCAACTTTGTTTAGGATACGCGAGAGCATATCCTCGGACCTACCACCTTCCGAATCCTTGGGCTTTTGTCGCTCGTAGGGCGGCACATATCTATCCTTCTCACCATCCTTCCAATTTGGATTCCGATCCCTCCATTCACGGTCTCAATCTTTCCATCCTTAGTCTCTAGCCCAATCTTGGTTACTACCCTGTCTTGGGTAATTGAACGGTAACCACCACCTTGGTTTGCTAGAAAATTTACCTTCTTACTATACAACACTTCAAACTTCATTTCTTCAGGATTCGCACGTCTAATGCCCACAGCATTGACACCACGGGCCCCAGCCCTTATGACATTCTTGGATAAAATATCAAGTTGCGTCATAATCTTGGCCATGTTTTGGTCTCTCTCATTATCTTACTCAATCTGTTCCTTGGATAGCTGAAATGTGACCGGTGAGACCTGGTCTTCGCGAGTGTACCACGCCTTATTGATGGTTGCCATGCCATCGAGAAGTTGAGATGCTACTGAATATGGTTGCTGCATTAATCCTCCTGGCGAGTGTTAGGATACCCATTTGCCATTTCAAATGCGTTCCTCTCGGACACCCATTTTCCGCATGAAGACCAGCCTACGCGTTACCCCACTCACTCTCTTGAGCTGAGTGTTAGGATATGGGACTAGGGCTCACCCTCTCAGTCTGAACCTCATGTCGACCCACTCCTTAGGCCATTACATCTAACCTATCAGCAAACAAGACCCAACAATAATATCAACTCATATTTGCTAAATCACATCCCAAGAATGGGGATTTTTACCCACACATCAAGAAATAACAAAATACACCTAAAATGATAGTGAAATCAAATGGGTATAAGAAATTAAACCATAATTTAAGCAAAGGAAGAAGAATGGAGAAGACCCACTTCCAACTTGGGGAAGATGAAACC
>JAJOOO010018372.1:0-36321 GCA_029582685.1 Solanum piurae | reverse complement strand
ATTCTACGTTAAATACAGTAAAATATTAAATCTTATATATATATAGCAAAACTTGTAGCTCTAGAGATTTAATATTTTACTGTATTTAACGTAGAATTCTACGAGACAAGTTTAATTCATATTCAAACTTTAATATTAGTGAGATTTTTTGGAGACGATTTTTTCCTAAATTCGAATTGATCCTTGTAAAAAGAGATTATTTCTTTAAATAATAATCTTGAATATTTCATAAAATTTTAGATACTCACAAAAGACATCTCAGTGTCAAGCAAAATGTCAGATTGATGGTCATGGACTCATGGCGATAAAATTTATGCTCACGAATATTTCTCACAAAATTATAAAATTTGTTGAAAACAATACTCCCTCCGTCCCATTTTATGTGGCAACATTTGACCGGGCACGGAGTTTAATAAATTGATAAAGACTTTGAAATGTTTACCAAATTGCCCTTCAAAAAAATAGACTTATTTTTCTCTCTCCTAATAAATGTATTGGAGTACTCTTTTTAAGATTAAGTGGGACCAACAAGGATAAAAGAAGAATTATACCTTTAAATACTTACCAAATAAGGAAAGGTGACATTTTTTTTGAAACTGACCAAAAAGAAAATGTTGGCACATAAAATGGGACGGAGGGAGCAGTAATAACAAAAATAAGATGTATTGAAATTCTAAAAATAACAAAGGAATATACTTTGGATTTGAAACATTTTGTCAGAAAAAGTACAGTAATACCATTGGTGGAGTACTATAAACCAATGTAACGTTGCCATTTGTGCGGTAGAAATTAATTAAGTACACTATTCTAGCTGTCTCAAATGATTTGCCTTGATTATAATTTCAAATTATGTCTATAGAAATTTAAAATAAATTTAATTATTTTTTACATTTTAGTAGTAATAATAATTATTCTTGAATATTATAAACATCTCAATTATAAAAAAAAAAAAACACATAAATATAGTAAATATGTATTTAAAGGGGCGTGTAAGACAGAAACGCAACAAATAATTTGAGATGAATAGAGTAGAAAAGAAAACTCCATTTATATCCTTCAACTTTGATTATACTAACAAATAAACGCATAAATCTTATGTAATAATTCAGGTGAAATATACATGATTTGTATCAGTGTTTTCAAAAACATTTTTGGGGCGAGTCTCGAGGCGGGGCGTACCAAAAATTCTTCGGGGCGTAAATTAAGGAAGTAGATCCATAAGGCGTCGGTTCTAAAATTTGAGGCATAAGCCTCTAGCATAAAAACGTAAGTCATGGGCATAAAAACGTAGGCCCGAGCGTTTTTAATTTAGTATCTTTTTTGCTTTAAATTATATATTTTTATTATTGGTGTAATAATATTTCTCAAATAGTAATTATAATACTTTTTTTCTTCATTGTTGATTATTAATGCTTATCTCAAATAAAAATCATAATATAATTTCTATATATTATAGGTTATTTATAAAAATTTATTTGTAAAATCATTGAAAGATTTACTATTAGTAATAAAACTATAAAATTGAATATAAATAAGACTACGCCCCATAGATCTATGAAACTTACGCCCCTGTCTCGAGGCTTATGCCTCGCCCCGTACTGTACAAAATGTCTCGTCTCACACTCCCACCTTTTTAAACACTGATTTATATTATATCATGGCAATTGTCAGTTATTGGCCCTAACTTGTCCCGCTTTCCATTACCCACATGTACATTCTTTGTAATTTCTTGTAACCAAATTTTTGTACCACTCATTTAATATATTTTCTCCGTCTTATGTTATTTATCTGGATTACTACAAATATTTATTTCAAATTACTTAAGTATTAATTTATAAGATCAAGGAGAAATTAAAAAAACTTGCCACTTTTTAAAAAGTATATATAAATATTGTAAAGCTAAAAAAAATCTTCATTATTAATCTTGATATTAATGGATAAAACTCATAAATATAAAATGTATTAAAAGAAAGATTAGTAAAAAAAAAATTATTTAAAATTTCTTAATAACACGTAAAAATAAATAATCGTTACATGGTGAAATTTAGCAAGTTGCCTAAAATCGGCATAACAAGAGTCATTGTGCTTATTGGATAACTCTTGTTGTTCCCCTATAGCTCATTGGTAAGCAGGTAGAGTCGATCGATTGCTAATAGATTAGTCATAGCCTTATAGGTTCGAATTCTATTCGGGAAGATTTGATTGAATTCTATTAATTCTTTAGTTCAGCAATACAAAGACTCGCTTTGTCCCTTAAGAATAGATAATTCATTCCTTATTTTTGTTTAATAATATAGGACAGAAAAAGTACCATACACAAGTGATATGGTGTATACCAACTTATAGTTATAACAAATGTCTATTATAACACATTAAATTACACGGATAGTAAAAATATTTTAATAGGATATGAATGTATATATATAACATGAAATTCATTAAACTTTTGTAGTGTAAATTAATGTGGTTCATATTTCATCGTATGGGCTCATAAAATGGGGTCACGATCCACAAATATGGGAAATCATTGTACTTAATAATTCATATATACTAAGTCACAATAATTAACAATTTAAAATATATATAAAAAACATACTATTAAATATAGACTTATTTGAATTTCGAAATTTGAAATATCTCACATAAATTGGGACGGAGGGAGTAGTACGTACCATTTCACTAATATTGACCGAGTAGTATTAATACCAACAGAGCATCCTCGCATTATGCTATATCTGCTTCAAATTTCAAGTGAAAAGACAAACACAGAAATCAAAACAAGAAACAGAGCAAGTATAGAGAGAGAGAGAGAGAGAGAGAAAATGGGGAGATCTCCTTGCTGTGAGAAATTGGGGTTGAAAAGAGGTCCATGGAGCAAAGAAGAAGATGATTTACTCATCAATTACATTAAAAAAAATGGTCATCCTAATTGGCGTGCACTTCCCAAACTTGCAGGTACTACTAATTTTAGTCTGCGTTATTCGCTTTCGTCCATCAGAAGAGGACGAAAGCCAATAATGCAATGTTTTTGTTACTCATAGTGTTTAAATCCTGAATTTTTCCAACACTATGTTATTTTCAGGTCTATTAAGGTGCGGAAAAAGTTGCAGGCTTCGATGGACTAATTACTTGAGACCTGATATTAAGAGAGGCAATTTTACTCATCAAGAAGAAGATACCATTATCAAGTTGCATCAAGTTCTTGGAAACAGGTCTATTTTTATTTTTTTTGACAAAGTTAGATTTGTGCTCCATACTCCCTTTTCGTATTTAAAACTCAGAATCGAGACATTTAATTAGGAGTGCTTAACAGTTTTATCAGCCCACCGTTTTCTTTGGTGGTGTAAAGGAAAGTAGACAAAAGGATGGAAATAATAGAGGATGTGGGTCATTCAGGATTTAGGAGTTAATTTCTAGCTAGTTTAGACTATGAATAATAATTGGTCATAATAAATTCTAACTATGTATTCTTTAACTTATTGCATTTTTGAGATAATAAATATAATGGGTCGATGAAAATGTTTGATTTTGACATGATTTTTTTTTTAATTGTTACAGTTGGTCTGCTATTGCAGCAAGATTACCCGGAAGAACAGATAATGAAATAAAAAACATTTGGCATACTCGTCTGAAGAAAAAAAGGAATGAATCTCAGCCTCAAGAAACTCCAGATATACAATCGGAGCCCGAAAATTCTAATGTGGACATACATTTGGAGGAGGCCAACAATTCCAAGGATAATAATAATTCCGAAATATCGAGTCCTAAAATAAACACTGAGGTTCAGCAACAACCAAGTTCATCATCGTCAACATCATCATCAAGTGAATATTCATGTTCAAACACAACTGCAACGAGTTCTAAATCGAGAAATCAAATAATGTCGGATGATTTGTTAGAAGTTGATGACGCTATTTGGTCCGAGGTAGTATGGGCACCGGCACCGGTCAATGACAATTATCTTGATTTGTCATTAATGGAGGATAATTACCAGATTAATTGTAGCTTTAATGATAATTGGTTTTGGGATGATCTTTTTACAAGATCTAATGAGTTGATGTTAGAATTGCCTGAATTATGAGCAAAAAGAAAAAGGAAAAAAATGTTGAGTTTTTTTTTTCAGTGTAGAATAATTAAGAGTGTGGAGGCTAATTTTTTTTTAAAAATAAGTTAATGGCCGACATATTAGTGATAATAAATCATTATTAGTTGGATGATTAATGAAATTTCGATGATATTACTTGCACAAAATCTATTGTATATTTTTAATATATTAATACTGTTGATTATAATATTCCTGATGTGCTCACTATTTTATTTTAATGAAAGCAACTATATAAAATTTTATTTGAATAAAAAAGGAAAGAAGAGAAGAAGTACATTAAAATAAAAAAGAGTAAATTATTGTAGAAATTTACATATATAAAGTTTACAAATCTTTTTATTTTTTAATAATTTTATTTTCATGTAATCTATAAACAATTTACAAGTTGTATATTAATTAAACTTAGAAGCTTCCAGGATTTTTAGAGACAAAATAAGTCTAGATTTTATTTTTCTCTCTATTGCCTTCCTAATTGTTTCATACTAATCTTCTTATTAGTACTAATAATAATTATTAAAAGTCAAATTACGCCAAACATAACTTAGAGGGTGTTTGGATTGGCTTAAAAGTTTGTCAAACTTACTTTTAAGTCCGTCTTTTAGTTCTTATTTGACAAATATAAAAATAATTTAAAATAAATCAGAAATGACTTAAAATAAGTTAAAAGATTTTGACAAAGTAAAAGTAACTTAAAATAAATCAAAAACCAAAAGTAGTTTCCCCTACTTTTTATTTCGGATTTGAAAGTCATTTAAGCTTTACTTTTTATTTTTAACTTAATTTTTTTTTAAGTTAATTGAAACGGACATGTGAAATAGTTATTACGATGAAAAACTATTTTGTATATTTTGTTGAATCAACATGTCACATGAATCATGACGATGTAAATTTATTACCATTTGAAAATCACGCAATTCAACTGTACGTTTATATAATAATCATAAAAATAGGATTCTAACATTTGAACAATCGCTTTTCGTCGATAATCAAATAATTTAATTAAATTTGATTTCGCATGTTATTAATTTTTTTTCTTTTTTTCTGAGATACTACTCCCAAAATTATTATTTTTCAATTTTTTCAAGCTTGAATTCAAAACTTAATTCATGTTGATGGACTACTTAAAGAGTTAAACTTAGGTGTAAAAAAATTTAATTTTCTTTTACACCACACATTAAACGCGTAACTAATAATTTCAAATAAATTAAATGTCTCCACAGTACATTCATAGAATAGTAATTTTTAGCTTTTAATGCTCAGTACCAATTGCATTTATTATTCGAGAAATATGTACAAACAAACAAAAAATCATTTAATTAAGAGATCAAACCATTTTGTAAATTTTTGGACATGTAAAATGTGTGATTGAAATTTTAAGCATATCTGCCCACGAGAATTGGACGAAATTGACCTCCAATTTAAGTACTATTGCAATTAAATACAAAAGGTTAAATAAAACTCGTAAATATTTTTATTTTATATATGTGACTTTATAAATATATAAAGTGCACAATTTTATTTTCCTTCAAAATGCAGATTGAGAGTGTCTAACTAATAAGAATAATTTATCATTCATGTGTTTAGGTGTTCAACTGAAACGCATTATTTGTGTCGAATGTTTGAATGAAATTAAATAGCAAATTTAAAGGGTTGTCAATGTATTTAACATATCTCTTTGTATTTTACACATACATATATACCTCTTCATTCATATTATATGTGTTTTTAACTTAGACACACTACTTAATAAAACACCTAATCCTAAAAAATTTAAAAGTGTTTTAAAAAAATTAACCTTTATTAGTTTTTTTTTCATTCATTTTTATTTATCCACTATAAAAAAAATAGATATCTATTTTTACTTGTCAATTTTACAAAATCAAGTGATAATTTATCACTTAATTTCTAATTATCTTATTCTGAACTATAGTAATTTCACAAACTATTGAATATATTAAATTTAAAAGATGATATAGTGACAAATAAAAATTGACAGAGAAATAGTATGATTTTCCAGTTAGGTAAAAATCACTCCCTCCGTCGAGCTTAACTTATCCATTTATGACTTAACATACCTTTTTAAAAAGCAATTAAATAAAAGAATACTTTTATAATATCACCTCTATTAATTAAATAAATAAATTATCTCAATGTTGGAAAATAAATAAGGACATATTTTAATTTTAAACTTAACAAAATATTATAAGAATATCTATTTTAATATAAAAACAAATAAATAAAAGTAGACAAAAAAAAGTACATATCTAAATACTCTCTCTGTCCCTAATTACCTATCTACTTTTAAATTGACACAACTATTAAGAAAACAATGATTTGACATAGCGAGTTTACTATTTTACCCCTATTAATTATGAATTGGGTGAATTAAAAATTTAAGATTTTCAAAAAGTTTTAGCTTTTCTAAAAATAATTAATAAAGTGTAAAATAGGAATTTATTTTTTTAACTTTTTTTGATTTGTCTAAATAAAAAAAGAAAAAATAAGTAATTAAGAACCGAGGGAGTAACAAATTTGAAAAAAATTAAATTAATTCCTTTTTGGTTATGACATGAAACAAACTTTCCAGTTGGCTGATAAAGTAAATATACATACACAGCAAAAGCAGAAAAAAAATGTGTTATGCAATTAATTTGGTGTGGTGAAACTAACTATACATCTTCCTTTTTGTTTAATTCGATATTGAATTTCATTAGGAGAAAATATTTCTACCAAAAATATATCGATATTCAGAATTCATATTTTAGATCTATGATTAAGAAAAAAAACATCCCCATACTACCTCCTTTGACGGTGAATCGGTGACTATACATCTTTTAGTATAGCCACGTGTAGTTGAGAGGTGTCGAGCGATATTTCTTCGTCAGAATATTACACTTTATAGTTAGAGTAATTTTTGTTTTATGTATATACATTACATGTTGACACTCCTTGAATTCTACGCGATTTTACTTCTTTATATTTTAACACCCCTTTATCAAAATTTTGGCTATGCTATATATATTAATGTATAACTTCACATACTTTATAAATTTTGTGAGTTGGAGAAAAATTACACTCAAATAAATTGATCCAAAATAATTTTAAGAACCTAAAAACTTGATCAAACTTCACAAACAAATAATGTTTTAATTAAAGGATAATTTTGAACATTGGTCACTTCATTATCAAAATACTCTCTCCGTTCTTTTTTATATGTCTTTTTTTAGATTTCACGTGCATTAAGAAACTAAGTTTACAATTCTACCCTTATTTAATATATTCTTTTGAAGTCAATTTTTCAATGAATGATAAATAAATTCATTTTTTATTTTTAATTTGTTTGTTGAAATTTCTTTTCAAAATCCGATTTTAGAGAGCAATGCAATGGTGAGAGTAATTAATCAATGTATGAAGTAATTACAATGAACATTAATTACTTATTAATTTTCCTAGGTTGGTCAAATATCTATTTTCAAGACTAATTAACTATCAAGGGTATAATAGGAAGAATATTGCAATTTATGCATTAATTTTATGTAATGACAAGTAGTATTTTCATCTGTCCCTAATTACTTGTTCACTTTTAAATTGGTACACTTATTAAGAAAAAACAATGATTGACGTAAGTGAGTTTACCATTTTACCTCAATTAATTATGGAGTGCATGAATTAAAAAATTTAGATTTTCAAGAAGTTCTATTTTTTTAAAAATTAATTAATTAAGGATATAATAGGTAAAAAAAATTGTTCTTTCTTAAATTGACAAAATAGATAAATAAAAAAGGGAAATTAAACAAATAATTAGAGACAAAAAAATATTATGGACCAATTATATATGATGTATAAAAAAGAACAATAATTTATTTTAGATGGCGTCGATGGGAAATGGACCTATATTAATTACTGATATATTCACGTGGTCCACTTCTCGATTTAAAAATAATAATAAAATACAGCAATAATTGAGATGATCGGATTTTGATTGCATGTATTACTCCCTCCGTTTCTTTTTATATATTATCTTTATTATAAATAATTAGTTCATAATATTTATTATTTCATAAAATTAATACATAAATTATAATATTTTTCTTATTTATCCTCGTGAGTTATTAACTTTAAAAAATACATTTGACCAATATAGAAAAATTAAGTAAATAATTCATGTTCATTAGTCAAATTAATTAATCAAAATAAATTAATTCATATTCATTAATTGAAAAGTTGACTTTAAAATAAATAAATAAGGGTAAAATAAAAAACCTACATAATTTTTTAATGTACGTAAAATCTAAATTAGTGACATATAAATAAAAATGGAGGGAGTACTATTAATACCTAGTGATATGTGGTATATGTGATTTTAATTTGCATATAATATATCGTAAATCCAATACAAATATTTGTGAATCTGCTTTGCATATAATATATGGTATCAACTTTGGTTTAAACAAGATATTATTGTACCTAGTGATATGTGGTATATGTGATTTTAATTTGCATATAATATACCGTAAATCCAATACAAATATTTGTGATTCTGCTTTGCATATAATATATGGTATCAACTTTGGTTTAAACAAGATATTATTGTACTAATACAAAATATAATATCTTTCTTATATAATACGATATCGGTTTTGTCCTCTTCTGATTTGATATGTGATTGGACCCAAAGAAGAGACAGAAACAGACACTGGGAAGACAGAGATACTTTTCCCATAGTATATAAATATTCTATTCTTTTAACTTGATTTTAGTTTACATTGTCTTTTAATTTTGGATATTTAAATTTATATAAAGTTAAACAAATAAATTAATGCATCTTACATGATATTTTACCTGTCAATTTGCGTAGTAAGTGGTCTCTTAAGAATATATGTCACTCAGGACTCACGTGACATCATACTTAAGTGTTTATTTGTACAGATCAAAATTAAAACACATAAATATAAAATAAGATCAAATTAAATAACTTATAGATATATTATATCTTTTTTGATTTTTTTTTCTAATATTCGATATTTATATTGAAGTTTGAAGCAATTCGAATTTACACTAAATATGACTCATTAGGAGAAACACAATTTTTAGTAAGAAGAAAAATTTAAGCTCAAAATTTATAATTTAAGTGGATCAGTCTCAGTCGATGTATCAAGTCTCCTTTGTTGTTGACAGAAAGCCTCGCATGAATCACGTGTGTACTCTCAAACTCAAGTAGGGCCCATCGGCCAACTTATTGACCTACTGAGTTGTAATATCTGATCATTTTAAAATAATTGAATTATTGAGATATTATTTATATTTTAAATTTATTTAATTATTTAATTTTTAAGATTATTATTAGAATATTATTATTCTTACCTTTTATTTGGATCTTTTCTATATGATGAATTCAAGAAACTTTAATTGCTTTGAATTATTCTAAAGATTAATTTAACAATAATTAATAAGGGCAAAAATAAAAAATAATGTCTAATATTTATGTTTTAATTTCTTTTTTTAAGGGTGTGAAACACCCTAAAAATTCAATTATTTTGAAACGGAGGAAGTAATGTTTTATTTTTTAAACTAAAAAGAGATAGGAAGTGAAATTGAAAAGTACTCCCTTAGTTTTAATTTTAACAATATAGGTAAATTGACGAGCGAAGTCTGAAAAAGATGGTATATACATAGTTATTGAATTTTATATGATAAGGAATTCTTTTATATAGATTTTTTATTCAAGTGAAATATATACATCTAAATTTATAAATATAGTTTGAATAAGATAATATGTACATATTTATAAGATAAATAGATTATTTTTAATAATTTTTCTATTCAAATAAAACATATAAGACAAATACATTAATGAAGACTATTTTAATACATGTAAATATATTTAATTGGAAATGAAATTTGAGGAAAAAAATAATTTTATTGCTCAATGGACCACACTATGTGTGGTTGTTTTATATTTTTCTATTTGTCGTGTTTCATGACTTTGGAACATGTGTTAAACGAGTCAAGTGTCAATTCATCCATGATACAAATTATATCGAAAGAGATTGCTTAGATAGTAAATTATATTGAAGGAGATGGCTCAGATAGTAATTATTGTATTAATAATTTCAAGATGGGAGGTGTGAGTCATTAAGAAACAAAAGGTGAAAATTCATGAAAAGATTTTATTTTATTTAAAAGAAGAAGAAGAATATGCTTCGATCAAATGACTTCAGATTGAATTTTTTTTTATATATACTTGTGAAATGAATATGCTTTAATATTCTTATCGCAATTTAGCGTTATTATTAAATGAATATGCTTTTACATTACGGATAATAATAGGTGGGAGGAGTTTGAGATTATATATAAATTTTATGCATGTTAGGGCTGGTTGAAATAATCTTTTTAAAAATTTATATGGGGTGAAATAAGACGGGACGAGGAAGATTGTTGGTTTATACGAATGTTTGTGGTGATGTAACTTTTGTAAAATGGACGCCTGAATTTATAAGAGTTGAATTATAGAATGAATAAAGAACTGAAACTTCGAGCTATTTAATTTGATTAGAATTTTACCAAATAAATAAATTCCAAAAATGTCTTTGAATTTGTTTGGCCATAAATTTTGGAAGCATTCTTTTGGCAAAATTCGTATGGCAATAGAAGTTGTTTAGTTTTAGGAAAAATTTTTGACAAAAATTCATACTCCGTTAAACTTTTTTTTGGGGCCAAAATATAGTTTTGATTGATATCTTTTTAAATTTTATCCCAAAATTTCATATTTTATATTTAAAAAAATCTATTTATTTACTCACCCAACTAATTTTTATCTAGCTTTTTGGTTATTTGGTCTGAAAACATATGCTCCGCGTGAGATTGTGTGTAGAATGTGAAAATTATATTTAAAAAATAGCTAGTTATTATTATTTTCTTCAATGATAGATCTTCATAACTAATTGTAATTTAATGAATTGTAGTAATTAGTAATTGTATTATTAGTTTTTTTTTTTATTGAATATCATGTTATAATTTTAAAATAATATATTACCTAATTTATTATAAAATGATAAAATTATGTCAAACTTATCGGTATATCTTTTTTTATTTATAGCTTTTTGAACTTGTGAATATAAGCTATGCTTCATGTTTTTTCCAAAAAAAGAAGAAGTGAGATATGTTTTCAAAAACCATGATCAAATATATTTTTTGAAACTTCAATTAAAACTTTACTCAAATCTAAATTCTCAAAAATATGTGAAAATTTATAACAAAACGCTAGCTTTATGGTATCGATCTTTAAAAAAATAAAAAATAAAAATAGTATCGATCTTTAAAGTTTGAAGAATAATTCTTTTGATAGAGAACATTTTTCTATAATATAATGATTGTCCTCATTTGTAACCAGGGCAATGAAATCAACATATTAACAGGAAAATTCAATCGCCATTAGAGTTTTCCACGTTCACTCAGATTCCAGTAACCAATCAAATGTCTACGCTAAGCACCAGTCGTTGTAGTGGTTTGTGTTGTCTCTGGTAGCAAACTAGAAAAAAGAAAAAAATTATCTGAGCCCACATAACTCACTGTGTGTCATTAAGAAATTTAATTTAATCCCCTCAAGTATCCGATGTTGTAAATCAATTCCTCCCAAGATAAAATGGATTAACCATTAAAAAAGTAGCGGTACCTCAAATTTCGATATTTTCAACGAACTCAAAAAGACAGCAAAAAGATAACACACAGACATGATGATCAATTTTTTTTTGAAAGAAATATATGTAAAAAAAAAGGAAGAATTCGATTTCCAAAAACGAGATCAAGCCTCTCTATTTAGAGCCAACAAAGAATAGTATAAAAAAATATTAATTATGCCTTATCGAAAAGGTCACAATTCCTTGGAATAGAGACAGCTCCCTTTGGAAAAGACACAACCATTCGAATGGTCACAACCTTTCGTAAAAGTAGCAATCCTTCAGGAAGGTTACAACTTACAACCATTTACTTTTTATTCACACCTTTAAAACCCAACAGTTTGCTCATGCGATGCAAGTTTATATGGAACGGATTGAAAACATCACATTATGCTACGTGGGGTGGGTTTCAGACTTCACGAATTTACCCAGCAACCAAAGAAAAAGAAGATACAGACTTCTTTGACGTTTATTATTTCATATACTATATTCAGATGTATGTGTATGAGTTGTCCTTGTTCAGGCTGAGCTAAATTGCCCACATTGTGAAGTCTATTAATCTCCCTACAAGAAAGAGAGTTATTAGTATTATATTATTTGTTCTTTTTCATAACAATGTCACTATCCTACTATTACTCGGGACGGCTCAAATAAATCAGTGGCCTAAAGTCAAAATCAAACGGAGGCCTTAATCTTAAATTATTAATAACTTTTATATAATTGATTTCTTTTAATACTTTTTTCAATTGATAATGTTACCATTCTTATTTTAAATTATCTTTCATAAGATATAGTACTTCAAATATGTTAATTTTCTTCTAATAATTCTTTCATTTTATATAAAAAAAATTACTTTTTCTACAAATAGTATTCAATATTTGTTAAAAATAGCAACTTACAACGTATTATTATTATTAAAAAATGGGCCCCTCAAATTGGAAGCCTCAGACTTTTTTCTAACACTGTTGAGCCCCCCATGCTATTATCATGACATGTGTGTATTTAAAGTTTGTTAGTTTAAAATGTTATCATGAGTACATATTTATTTATTAGATTTGAAATCTATTATTTGTATATTTTTATACAGTGAATATATAAATAAAATAAGAGAACACGAATACAGGCTCAGTGATCTTGTCTTGGTCTCTCTCGCATCATATTAATAAGTTGAGAATATTATTACCTAATTGAGAAGACGTATGCATGTGTTTACTCAAAATAGTGATAGTTTAAAAATTAAGATACATAGAGAGAGTTTGAGCTTTATTTGTTTTGTTTTGGTTAGAATTGCATTGATTTGTTCTACTTTGTATTTGTTGTTTCTTATTCGATTTAAAATGAATAAATGCTAAGCGAATTGATACATGGAACTATTGCTACTTTTGATAATTAGTCAAACTATCACTATAATTGATAACTAGAGCTCAAAGTATCGCTATTTCTAAAATTTCCTCCCACTGAGTTGGATATATGATGCAAAATTGAGCAACTTTTACATATAACAAACATAAAAATCATATTTATATGTTATAGATATAGTTTGCATAATTGCGAATTATAACAAATTTTATATTTGATATGTAGTTTTTGATTGATATAATTCGCTAGATACATCCAATTTTATACAAATTGTTCAGTTTTGTATAAATTCATTTGTACATTGTAATTGTATAATATGATCTATATTTGTATAATATAAGACGAAAATATATGTATTTGTATATACATTTTTCTCTCGCTTTAGACAAACACAAACACATTTTATACCGAAATGTATAAACTGGCTAATTGTATACCGAATCAGATGACAAAAAGAGGGATGTTTTGCTGCGAATTACAAATAAACTAAACTATGACTATAACATTTAATTTAAATTAATAGTTTGCTATTTCATACAATTTTCCCTTTTTATAGCTTTTTATATCCAATAAATTGAGAACCCAAAATATGGGAAAATTGTATATAATAGCAAACTATTAATTCAAATTAAATGCTATAAATATAGTTTGATTTAATTGTACCCCATAGCAAACTGTTGATATTTCACCTCTCTCCTGGTGAATCTCGTTTTCTCCCTCACCTCTCTCGTTTTTTATATAAACGCAAATGTATAAAGTACGTTTGTGTTTGTATAAAGCGAGAGAAAATTGTATATATACATATATTTTCGTTCCCCTCTCTCCCCTCTCCCAGATCTCGCTTGCTCACTCACCTCTCTCACTTTATACAAAAGCGCAAATGTATAAAATGCGTTTGTGTTTGTATAAAGCGAGAGAAAATTGTATATATACATATATTTTCGTTCCCCTCTCTCCCCTCTCCTAGATCTCACTCGCTCACTCTATACAAACACAAATATATACATTGTGTTTGTGTTTGTATAAAGCGAGGAAAAATTATATATACAAATACAAATGCATATATTTTTGTCATATACATTTATGATTATACAAATACGATCTTCCCCTGTCCAGTTTTCTTTTTGTCTTTCTCGCTTTATACAAACACAGATTATACAATTGATCTTTTGTATATGTATACCAAAACAGATTATACAACTGCTTTCTTTTGTATATGTATAGCGAAATATACATATTTATGTTTGTTATGTAGCGCAATTATGCAAACTTTGCTATAACATACAAATATGAATTTTGTGTTTGCTATATGTGAAAGTTGCTCCCAAAATAATCCAGGCCCAATGAAATTGTCATGGGCTTTCTGCTTTCACTATATAACCCGGCTTCTTATGAAATAAACCAAACCCGACCCACAAAAGGGATAAAACCCGGAACCCGATAACCAATCAAAGAATCACCACATTGTTCGAATCAGAGAGTTATCTCTCTAGGTTTGGTGTTTGATTCATTCATTTAGGATTTGTATCAATCATGGCTACTGCTTCAGGTACGCATATTTTTTATATTTCAAATAGGGCTAATAATTGCTCGACTGCAAGTTTTTTGGATATAATTTGCCAATATTTTCTCGACTGCAAGTTTTTTGGATATAATTTGCTAATATTTGCTCGACTGCAAGTTTTTGGATATAATTTGCTAATATTTGCTCGAGTTTAAGTTTTTGGATATAATTTGCTAATATTTGCTCGACTGCAAGTTTTTTGGATATAATTTGCTAATATTTTCTCGACTGCAAGTTTTTTGGATATAATTTGATAATATTTGCTCTAATGCAAGTTTTTCTTGGTTATAATTTGCTAATATGTCATTTAAAAAGTATAATTATTGAGTATATTGAATTATGCGGGCGCAAAATAGAGCTGATGGATATATGGAGAAAGGATTTTTTTAGATATACTGGATTTATATGTTTGGAATTGTTGTTCTAGCTGCATATTGTTATCATTGGATTAATTTGTATTTAGATGGGATCTTTTTTGAGGAAAAAGTTTGTTTAGAGGAAGATGTGTTTGGGGAGTTTTTTATAAAGGTTTTGGGTGTTTTGTTAGTGGAAGAAGTGTTTTTCTACGAGAAATACCTCATAAGTCCTTTCTATATTGAAAAAGTTTTTTGAAGATGCTTCCTGAAAAAAATTTAACACATGTTTTTGGAAAAAAAATAATCTTTCCACAGCTTAAAAAATCTTCTAAGAAACAAACCATGCCTAAAGTTTGATGCTTTAATTGGATCAAGTTCATGCTGCATAAAACTTTTCTTCATAAGAGAGTGGTTGCTTCCTTGATAAAATCTTTAATATATATGCAACTCTAATTTTATAAAAATGCAGTGGCGTTTAAGTCTAGGGAGGACCACAGGAAACAGTTGGAATTAGAAGAGGCGCGAAAGGCTGGTCTTGCACCGGCAGAGTTGGATGAGGATGGAAAAGAAATTAATCCTCACATTCCTCAGTATATGTCTTCAGCTCCTTGGTATCTCAATGCAGAGAGACCAGTATGTGTTTTCTCCTTGTTTAGAGTTTCGGTCAGTGTTGCATTTCTTGATTGCCTAGGCGCACTTTTGACATTCACTTGCTCTATTCCATAGAGTTTGAAACATCAAAGGAAATGGAAATCTGATCCAAATTACACGAAATCATGGTATGACAGAGGTGCAAAAATATATCAGGCTGACAAGTATAGAAAGGGTGCATGTGAAAAGTAAGTAAACCATTGTTTTTCTTGGTAGTTTCCGATGTATTGTTGATTCACATTCTTTTTGCTGGATTTCATAGATGTATACATTATGTCTCTTACCTTTAATATGGTCAAAAAGGATTTCAATCAAAAGAGAATCCTTTGATCTGGAAATTCAAATCTTGTAGTCATTGTCTGGTAGGTGCCTGGCTAAACTTCAATTTTTGGTGTATATTTTTTACTCTGGGAAGTTAATAGAAAATTAGTATACTCATCTGATTCCAACTCTAAAGTTGGAAAAAGGCCAATAAATTTTTTGGATTCAAGAAATAGCAAATCTTCTATGTACTTTGGTGTTGAAATAGACAAATAGTATTGCTTAATGTGCTTTCTCACATGATAATCTGAATATAATGTGACTGACACAGCTGTGGAGCAATGACGCACGATGCTAAGTCATGCATGGACAGGCCACGCAAATTAGGAGCAAAATGGACCGGAAAACATATTGCTCCTGATGAGAAGATAGAGCAGTTTGAGCTGGATTATGATGGTAAAAGGGATCGTTGGAATGGTTATGATGCTGCTTCTTATGCTCATATCATTGAACGATATGAAGCAAGGGATGAAGCAAGAAAGAAATACCTTAAAGATCAACAACTAAAAAAGTTGGAGGAGAAAAATAACAAAGAGGATGAAGAAAGAGGTGACAGCGAAGATGAAGATTTTGAAGATGTTTTGAAGGTAGATGAAGCCAAGGTTGACGAAAGCAAGCAGATGGATTTTGCAAAAGTTGAGAAGCGTGTACGAACCACTGGTGGTGGAAGCACAGGAACTGTTAGGTCTGTCTTCCTTAATATTTTTTCATCTTTGATCCCTTCCTGCCTATTTACTTTTGGGCTCCTGTTTTTTTTTTTTGGTTTGGTTGGGGGGGAATGAATGAGGGGTTAAATGAATGGCTGACTTGTACTCTGTAGAAAGTACATAGTACACATATTGGTCTGAGTGCTACTTTATCAAGCTACTGATGCTTCTGCATCATCCAGGAATCTACGTATCCGGGAAGATACAGCAAAATATCTTCTTAATCTTGACGTCAATTCTGCACACTATGATCCCAAAACCCGGTCCATGCGTGAAGACCCTCTTCCAGATATGGATCCAAATGAAAAGTTCTATGTTGTAAGTGTACATTTGGTCCACCAAATAGTACTGGTTTTCATTGTTCATGTTTTTTGACTTAGTCATCCTTTTATGTTTCCTCTTATAGGGTGATAACCAAAATAGAGTTAGTGGTCAAGCATTGGAGTTCAAGCAGCTGAATATTCATGCTTGGGAAGCTTTTGACAAGGGGCATGATGTTCATATGCAAGCAGCTCCATCCCAAGCAGAACTGCTTTACAAAAATTACAAGGTTAACAAGGAGAAACTGAAGTCACAAACAAAGGAGGATATCATGGAGAAGTATGGTAATGCTGCTAGTGAAGAAATACTCCCGAGAGAACTACTGTTAGGTCAGAGTGAGAGAGAAGTTGAATATGATTGTGCTGGTAGGATTGTGAAGGGCCAGGTAATTCTTTCATCAAAGACTGCATAAATAAATTACTTTGCAAGTTTTAGGACACAGGGTTGAATGGCATAATGTAATGGTATATATTAAATTACACTGAGATTGAAGCTTAATTGTTGCTGCAATTGCAAAAAGGTATCTGATTTCATTTGGGTTCATTCTGCTTCATTCCAATCTCTGCTGGGTTTAGGTTCCCTTCACCTTTCAGTTCCAGCAACATAATAAACTTCATCACTATTTCCTACTTCAAGTATTGAGAGCAGAATAATTCAAGAGATCATCCTCTCCTTCCATCATATCTAGCAATCCAGTCTTCAATCATACGGCCTTGTTTACCTCGATTGAAGGCAATTCGACATCTTTTTTTATTTTGTCTTTTGAAGATGTGGGTATTTCTATTCTTCCCCTAACCAATTTCATCCAAACTGGAAACAACTTGATATATAAAGAAATACTATTACTTATTAAACTCTCCGAGAGAATTATTCATTAAAGAATGAATGTATACTGATACGTCAAAGAAACTATCATCTGCCTTTCATACAGCTAATCAGATTCAACACTTAACTATCCTCATTTACATAAACATCTGGACAGCACGGCAATTTTCAGATACCATCTCCAAAACCTTCCCAAGTTGTTACGACTAGTCTGTGCGACGCAAAGAAATACTTGCTCCATTTTCTGGGGAAACAGGATAGAACTAGAAATAACATTTATTAGGAACATTAAGAGTGGATAATGTCTATAAATGTTTCTAAATTTGTTTGTTTGGCATAACTTGTGAGTTGCTTGCTGTAGGAGATGTCTATTCCTAGGAGCAAATATGAAGAGGATGTTTTCATCAATAACCACACCACAGTTTGGGGTTCATGGTGGAAGGATCACCAGTGGGGTTACAAATGCTGCAAACAGACAATCAGAAACAGCTATTGTACAGGTGCTGCTGGAATTGAAGCAGCTGAAGCTTCTGCTGATCTTATGAAGGCCAATATTGCTCGCAAGGAGTCTGCTGAAGGTTAGTGTTCTCTATTGAAATTCAGGTTGCTACACCCCCTCGTTAAATCAATAGTATGTGCACTTTAGTCATACCGATAATCCAATTTCCTGATAATGGAACTTTCACAATTCTTTATTGTTTGATTTTAGATTTTATGATGCATATGACCCGATACCCAAGTCTCTAGTTTCTCAAATCCAAGTATTTCCCATGATACCTAACTGATTGGGAGTATCCTTGATATGTTTACTTTAGATCTTATGCTTTCTAGGAGTCTTTTAGCACTATTAGAGATTTTTACGCAATAGGAAAGATGGAGAACTGCTGGTATTTTTATTTTCTTTTATATTTATTACTTCATTTGATGTTGGCTTGAGATGAATTAAAAGGGAAACCTAGTCAGTGAGGATTCATATTCATATAGCTGAGCCCAACTTGTTTGGGACGGATACAGTTGTTGTTTTGTCACTTTGTGTTTGAAATCTATGATCAGGATCAGATGTTGTGAATGTTTCGGGTCTTCTTACCTATAAATACAGAGCATTTATTTCGTAAAGACTGCTGAAATTTTGTCTGTCGTCCTCTTCGAAGTTTGGTCATACTGGAATTAGCAACCTTCTACAGTTTTTCTTTCAAGAAGAACAACCTTCTACAGTTTTTCTTGGTCAGCAATGTAATATTAGAATTTGACATAAGTCAAAGGAGTTGACTTTCCTCATTTGTTCAACCACCCTCTTTGTTCATTGTGTTATGAATCTACACACTAATAAGTCAAAGGAGTTAACTTTCCTCATTTGTTCAACCACCCTCTTTGTTCATTCTGTTATGAATCTACACACTACTGTTGGGGAATTGCGTATTTGATGACAGAATTATCAGTGAAGTGTCTGATTGATTTCCTAGCTTTTCTAATTCAAATGTGTACATGTTTTCCTAATGTGGCATGAACCCCGTATTTGAAGGTAGTTTTTTTTCTTACCTGTCACTTTGTAGGTATACTTGTATGCAGTGTAGCCATTTATCTCAAACTTTTATATTTATATTATTTTCATCAAATATGTGATCAATCTAGATACACATGCGCTGGTTGAGGAGAAGAGGCTCGCTACTTGGGGAACTGAAGTTCCTGACGATTTGGTTCTGGACCAGCAAAAGCTGGCTGAAGCTCTTAAAAAGGTATCCCCTTTAACCTATTCTTGGTGATTTTGAAGTGCCACTCTTCTTGGTTTCTTGCACTTCATGATGATGAATTAACTCAGTTTCCTCTTCTTCTTTTTGGAAACATAATGTAATTTCTTTTTCTTTTCCATGTTTACAAAGAATGATAGTGGAAAAGTGTGGATGGTGGTTGATATGCCTGACTGAATCCATGTTTTAATCTCAGTTGGCTCTAGCTCACATGTATATGTGGATGGTCTAACACGATCTTAAATTTGTATTTCTTGTCCAAGCAGGAGGATGAAAAGAGAAGAGAAGAGAGGGATGAAAGGAAAAGGAAATACAACGTGAAGTACAATGACGAGGTACATCTAATTCTTTGTTTTTATGTTTCAACTTATATTCTTTTGGGCTGTCTTACCACATTTCTCTGTGTAGGTTACACCGGAAGAAATGGAGGCCTACAGAATGAAAAAGGTCCTCCATGACGATCCAATGAGGGACTTGTTGCACTGAGTTATACAGAAGAGGGAAGTCCTTAGCACTTGCCATTTTGCATACTACATGTTCCAGGAGAATGAAAGGTTAAGTCTGAGTTCTGTCCGTTTGTCAGTTCTTTGATTTGGTTTGCAATGTTATTAGTAAAATACACACCATCCATTATTAGTTAGTTAGGGTAAATAAAGGACTTACACGTGAGGAACTCTTTGGATGATTGACACTCCTTCTGCGCGTATGTGTATATAATAAATATTTGTTGCTTCAAACCCACTTTTTTCTTATTGCTGTCAAGTGTTTGTATCTGTTGTACATACATACATACGCACTGGGTTTTGTGAGATCATATTTACTACTCTTTTCTCTTTAATAGCCCCAAATTTCAAATATCTAGCGTGAGAACTCTTTAATTCCATCATTTTCTTTTTATATCAGGGGATTTTATTTATCTACACTGGATAAATATTTGAATTTTATTCACCAAGTTATTTGTTTTCAAGTCTCAAATTATAATTATTTAGACATTAATTACTAAGTTTATTTTTCTTTACACTCTATAACACTGGTTACAGCCACCACTATAAATTACCATTATCTACTGCCGCAGCTTGTCGTAAATTACTTCCACCATTATCACATATCTTTTTCCTACAAGGGAAATCATATTATTAATCACGTTTACTAGGTTTAATTGATTGATTGTTTGTATGTATATATGGAATTCAAACCGACACTAACAAAATAAGACAGAATAACCCACAACGGTCCCTATACAAAGAAAAGGATAAATAATTCGTGTAAGGTAAGCTGTCTTCCACGTGGGATGTCATTAGCTACACACAAACACCTGTTCCATCACATTAACATTGCAAATAAAGTTAAAAACGGTGAAATAGTGAAAAGTGATAGTTTCAATAAAAGCAAGCAACTTCAAAATTGCACCACTTTCGAGGACGACCAAAAGATGGATGTGTTTTTCTTCAGATCCAAATATACATAACTTCACTAAAGAGTTTGAGATAACTGCAAAAGCTCAAAAGAAAATGGCTAATTTGAAGCATCGTTTGGCTCTTCTAGTGCTCTTATTTACTTGCTACTTCTACTTGGGAGATTTCAATGTATCGGCGCAACAGTTTAGACCTGGATTTGTGTACACCAGAAACAGAGGAAGATGCACTCCTCAGTAAGAAACCCTTCTTTCTTCTACTATAAAATTGCTAGCATTATCACTATTCTAAAAAGTAGATAAAAACCTGTTATTTTGCTATTGGTGAATAGGTATTGGAGCAGCAGAAGAGAGTCATGGCCAAAAATGGTACCACAGACATCGACAGTATCTAAAATATTTGGATCCAGGGCCTACGAGCGATACAGGTATGATCTAACACTGCTAGAAGCTGCTGGAAGAAACGACGATGGGGATAATGTATTTGCCAGATTAGTGAAGCAATCAACAGCTGCATTGTTGAATTCATATGCCAGACAGAATTATCCCTACAGTGCTTGGGAAGTAAAGACCATGCTCATTCAAGCTTTGGTTTCTGAAAAATCTGCTTCTATTTTGGCTCAACAGTTATCTCAAGCTAATGAAGCCTGCAACTAATTAGCTTCTTACTACAAGTCAAGTGTGATTAATTTCCAGTTTGGTATTAAGCTGTAAGCTATGTAACTAGTTCGAGGCACATTTTTGAACATTATCATGCTTGACGATTCTCAGACTAAATCATCCTCTCCTGCTTTCATGTAACATGCTATGGTCTCAACACCCGTACATACAATCGTAATTATGAGTTTCATGCGCTCTAAGTGACGGGTGGTTAGGAAGATTTCAAAGCAAAGAAGCAGCCACAACATGTAGTTCTTCAAATCATAAGTACTAAAATACATTCAGATACTAGCCCCACTATTGGCGTGTAGCAACAGCGTTATGAAACTTCAAACGACTGGGAACATACATGTATGTATATATAATGTTAAAGATCACTTATATACCAATCTACACTACATTTGAACTGTTATATTAACCACCATCGGTGAACTACATCTCCAGAAAACAAGAGATTGAACTTTCACGATTCCCTGTACTTGGTCAGATCAAATGTCAATGTGCTCGAGCAACTGCAAGAAGAAAAAAGAAAAAAAAAACAGCATGTTGACGTTATCATCTTAAGTAAGAAGAGAGAAGGGAAGTGAGTGATAGAGAGGCTGCAGAATCTTACCCTCTCTCGGCATCCCTGTAAACACCAACCAAAGCTTCAGCTTTGTCATAAAAGCTGTCTTTGAGAGAGATAACAATGCTTTGGAAACCACATCCTTCTTCAGGATCCTGAGTAAGCCTAGCACCTCCACACGACTTTGATCGAATGAATCCAGCAACTTTGGCAACATTCAGATTATCCAATGCAGCATCAACTTCATCCAGTATGAAGAATGGAGAAGGTCTAAAACTGAAAAAGTTCAAATTGGAAGGAAATAAGATCAGTATTATCACTACGACAATATCTACAATGCGCTCACGCTAGCTGATATTTGCGTATCAAGTGGATGTAAACTGTGCCATATGAACATAGTAATTTCTGAGACTAAAACAAGTATTTCCCTACTTCCTGCTGGCACAATGGGTTCGCGAGTAGCCACATAGATTACCTGTGGATAGCAAAAAGCAATGCAAGTGCTGCAACCGTCTTCTCTCCTCCTGAAAGCTGTTCCATATCCCGAAATCGTTTTGTTGGGGGCATAGCGGTATACTTGATACCATGTAAAAATGGCTCATCTTCATTATCCAAGTTAAGATATGCTGTCCCACCGAGAGGATGTGTATTGCTCTTTGTGAGTTGCTTGTATATCTTGTCGATTTTGCCAGATATGTGATTGAAAGCTTTCATAAACAATTCACACCTGCAAGCACAACATGCAGACTTCACCAACAACATATTGTTTAATCCCACAAGTAAGGAACATGCAGACTTCAGATCAGCAAAATACGATAACAGATATGGTAGTCAACTTTTGCTATTTTTTCTACAGGATTAGAATTTAAAAAGACTATCCCACCATTCTACGTCTAATCAAAGGCAACAAATATCCCTATAGACCACACCAAAGACGGGAAAAAGAGAAGAATCGGACCTGCAAATAGGAGCATATTGTCTCATGCACATATCAAATAATCAAGAATATGGCCACAAAGAGTGCAAGAAAGAACACGCTTCAACAAAAAAAATTGAAATAAAAAAATACATATATACTTCAGCAATACGTAAATTTTTCTAGTTCTTTCTTTTATTTTTTTTTGGTGCCTCATGTGTCTTTTCCTGTAGATCCTTCATCCTTGCAAAGGATAATATAAGGATAGATGAATTAGAGATTGGTTTTAATAGAAGATCAATAAACGTGATCTCAATCACATGGATCTCAAAGACTTATCAAAAGCAGAATTCCCTTTCCAGAAAATTTTAAAAACCCCATTTATAAAAACATTAATTGAAGCAGGGATTGAACAACCGTAAATAAGCAAGCATATACATAGATCAAACAATTCTATAGGGTAATGCTCTCCTGACAGCATACTACTGTAACCTCATCTCCAACAAGTAGAGCCACTTCACTTGATTTATATTCTGACGTTCAGGAATATCATGGTGAAATTATATAGAGATACATGTGAATTTCAGCATTTGAGATTAATAATACCTGGCCCCTTTAACTCTATTATATTCATCAGTAACTTTCTTCTCCTCATTTTTGGCCACTTCAAATTCTTTATTAACATCTTCCTCCTTTTTTAGTAGATCTTTGTATTGATCAAGGGCCTTCAGATTTGGAGCTGTTCTTTCTATCTCTGACATCAAGGAAGCAATTTTCTGAGTAAAATCCACCTCACGTTTCTCCTTTTCAGCGGGTTTCGTAATCTGCTGATATGCTCTACTCAGTTTACTGAAATCGAAAACAGGGCCAGGTGTAGACTCTCCAGTATCCATTGGATCAGAGATAGTGGGCAGTTCTATTTGCTCCAGTTCGCATTTCTCCAATATTTCCTGCTTTTTTGAATTCAGTTGTTCAATCTGTGCCTCCTGTAAAACAAAGAACAAAAGCACTCATATACTCATATTTTTAAGTGGAAAGCACTCGCGTCCTTTTCAACATATATGAATGCAATTGGCAAAAATGAGTGGCTTCTCAGAAGCCATGACTAGTATAAGAAAGAACTTCTCCAAGAAATCATCATTGATCAGAAAAACCTTTGATTTAATTTGACGGTTATGTTTGCTAATGCTAGTTGTTTCAACAGAAATCTTTTTCTGCCACTCCTGCAGCTGCTTTTCACATTCTTCTGATTTGGACCTCCATGCTGCAGAAAAGAAAGGAATAAATTTCTCTTAATGTACAACATATTGGGAGAAAGGGACATATTGCCTATTGCATAGTGCGAACATAGGAAATGGAATGACTAATACTGGGCATTCAGTTGCCTGACATGACCAGAAAAGGTATATTCAAAGGAGGAGATGAAATATAATTGAATTGGAAGTGAATGTATAACTAGTTAATTACCAAAATCAGGAAGTGATACTCCCTCTTTACCAATTTATGCGAACACAGTTGCATTTTCGTTAAGTCCCAGAAGTTGTTTTTTTTAATAGGCAAGAACTATTAATGTTTAAAAAAAGCAATAAGAAAGTGCTGTGATAACATCCAAAAATTGCAGAAGAGAAGTTTATCCTGTCTATTTATACAGAGTTTCTGTGAACTGTAACAGGGTTTCAGCATCTTCAACTAATTCCAATTTGCACCAAAAGGAAGAAAGCATGACACCAAAACAATTGCTCCAATTCAACTTCTCATGTTACGACAATGTGAACAGGAAAAAATAAATTGTTTGAAGTATCATGCAATGCTATTTTCCATGTTTTAGACTAATTAGAAATTGGCAGTTGTTGCTGTGATCTGATTTATCATAAAAGAAGCAGAACATGGTAGAGTTTCATCCTATCAAAATATGCACTTTATCTGATGAGGCTTTTACAGAGTTTGGAGAAGGAATCTTTTGTAATACTTCTAAAAAGAAAGTACAAGCAGAAATATCTAGTCCAACAAAACTGAAAAGCTAGCGAAAGGGCTCTACAAAAAAGTAAAACCTAAAGCATACCTAATACTTCTTGCTTGTAATCGTCTATCTCCTTCGTAGCTTTCTCCATGGACGACTTCAGATCCGCCTCCTTGGTCTCAACCTCCTTTAATTTCTCTTTTAAGTTATTAAGGGTTGATTCCAGTTTTACAATTCGTGAATCCATGTCCCGCTTCTGCTCATATTCCAACCTGAAACATGCTTGAATTAAGAAAGTGGCATGTGCCATAACTAGGCTGATAATTAACAATGCAACTTTTAAAACCGTAACGAGCTTTCAATATTATTATTAGCTTTATAGCTCAAACAACTGATGCGGACAGCAAAATACTGGAGGAAAAGCAAGTTCAATTTTTTTTTAAAATATGGACGCTTGTTTGGCTTAAGGGCAGAGAAATATGATTATGAGAAACAGTATCAAAATGTCAGATGATCAGGTCGAGGTCGGTGTCTATTTATCTTTGAATTTATTCTAATGGTATAAGGAACCGGCAACATTAATTAGAGAGGAAACATACTGTGACTTAAGCTTCGATTGTTGATTATGTAAATTGAGCCTTTCTTCAGACATTTCCTGAACAGCTTTGAGCTGATTTTCTTCATACTCCCTAATATTTCTCACCCCAACGGATTCACTGAACTTTTTGTAGATTCTGTCAACAATGTCATTGATCCTTTTTTCTCGTGATAAGATCTCTTGTGCCCTTGCATCAATTTTTCTGTTCAACTGCAGAAACTCCTAGTAAGAGCCATGTTACAAAATGAAAACCAAAGAAACTAAGATAGGAAGTATAAACACCTGCTCAAGTTCAGGCTGGATATGTCCAATTTCATTTTCAATACTCCCCTTTTCGCGTTCCAAATTTTGAAGTTTGTCTGCAATACTTTTCTGCAAGACAACTCAAGCAAACAGCATTACAAGATGCAGAACATAGACAAATGAAAAGGCCAATAAGCAACAGTATATTAACAGGGATACAGAACTAATAAGCTATGAAAGAAGTGAAAAGCTAGGGCAAAACACACCACGAGTGTTGAGCCACTATGTTGCTCAGACTCTCCAAAAATGTTGTAAACAGAAGTAGATCCAAAGTATAAATAAAGTTTATTTTTCAAAGAATTTGAACATTTGGAAGTATAAATAAATGTGAGTATGTCATCTTCTTTACCATAATGTATCAAAGAAGAAGTGAAGAGTATAGACAGAGGTCCTTCTTCAGAAATTGTCCATCAACAAATAAGTTGCAGCAATAAATCAGTCGAGTATAAAAGTAAAACTTTAACACCCTTTCAATTCCAAAGTGCCATCAACTTGATGAGCAACTAGATTGAGACTGAAAGAAACAATCAACATGAGGATATGGTGCTCAGGGTGGCCCTAAGAACAAAATCCTAAGGTCTGTGATCATAGGAATTGATTATTAAGCAATTGTTTATCCTTGTTTATATATATAAACTAGTTACTCCCCACAAAGAAACAAAACAAGCTATACTGTTGGTGGTCCTCACTAATAGCTTACTTCAGTCTGTTTAATGCTGACATGAATTGATTAGACAGAGAGTTTCACAGTCCACTTGACTTGTGTATTAACAGCAAAAGCAGCAGAAAATACTAGAGTAATTGAAACGTTAGAGCAAAATTTGGATTTAAACTGTTAAATAAATTTTATTTCTTGTAAGAATTGAGTTATATAAACCATATTATTTCTACAATGTGTCTGAGTACTTTTTTATCAGTAAAACATGTCAAGTATTTGAGACATCTCAAAATAGTGTTCTAGAAATTGGAACAAAGGCAATAAAGATGGAATTGGACCCAAGAAAAAACACAAAAACCTCAGCAAACTACAAAGTTTAGAGATACAATAAACATATTCCCCCTTCACTACATCAAACTTTATCAGGAAGAAAGTTGCTATATAAGAAGCTACAAGGGCATCTTAAACCGAAAATTGATGACAATGTAAGAATCTCAAATGACTAATAGGAGGGATGCAAAACGATGGCTGCTCACAAAACTTTAAGAAAAGATAGTCAAAAACCTTCTCAATCTCAGCATAGTGAATCTTTTTCTCAAGTCCACTGATTCTGCCAGATGCTTCAGACTCCTTAAGCTGCATCTCCCTTATTGATCCAAGCTCCTCCAACTCTGACTCAAGACCTTCTTTTTTCTTCTTAAGCCCTACAAACCGGGGAAAAAGGAATCAGGACTATGCAACCAACCAGACACATGGATAACGAACTCAACTGACCGTCAATTTTTTTGTCATCCCATTTGTGAGAGCGTGCTTCCATTCCACCACTAGTACCACCAGTCATTGTACCAGATTTTGTTAACAAAATCCCATCAAGAGTCACAACTACAAGCAATATGGGTGTTGTTCAACCAAGATTAACTTGTATAGTAAGAAGGGAAGTACTTTTTATTGTTCATCAGTGAAAAGCGCTGTGTTACCTTTAAGTCTCTCACCATCCCAGCTAAGATACTTAGCTTCTTTTAAGTCATTGCAAACAATGGTATTCTGAACAGCAAATAATATAGCCTTCTCCAATGCTTGATCAAATCTGTGTTACTGTTAAGCATAAAACCTCAAGAGTTTCTGATAAGAATTTCCCATCATCATAGACAGGTGTATGGTTGAGGAATATGGATAATCAACATATTAGGTATAATAATTAATATAACAGCACAGGATACTGTATGACATCAAAAACCAGCATTGCAGTCCCACCCAATGTGCGCAGCCGCTCAACTACTGGCTTTATACGGACCGACTGAAGAGGTATAAATGTCTGAGGAGGAAGTCTTTGCTCTTTCAAATACTACACATAAAAAAGAACGTAGAGGCACAATTAACACAATGGAAAAATATAGGGGCAATAAACACATCAAAAGGAGCATCTCAATCTATGGGCAATGAATCAAGCGCACTGTCTCAGGGTCAGAGAAATGCTCCCTAATCCAGTTGTAGACAAAAGCATTTTAAGGGAATATCACATCCTAAAACCTATCCCATATAACATCACTTCAAATACCATTGTTCTTTCTTATACTACACTGATTAAAACAGATAGAGGTACAGTTCACTTATAGAAGCATAATCCGCCCCAAGGAAATAGACAAATGTGATGAAGTTCATAGTAGTATAGATAACATAAATCTGAAAACAGGACCACTGCGACCAGCATTATATTAGGAGTGGCAGAGGGATATACAGCTTAAGAATCCACTTCATTGTCATTTGATTGGATATAAGACTGCAGAAATTGATAACGTTAGTGACATACCCTAAATTGATATGTAGGGTAAAAGTTACATAGCATTTTAGGACGTGTACATTATTACCACAAACTTAAGCATAGATAGCATCTCGTGGCTACAAAGCAAACATGTGGAGAATCATATGACTTACAGCATTTGCTTTTTTCCAGAGAGATAGCATGTTAATTGCAGTCTCTATGAAGGAGAAAGGTAGATATTTTAAAGGAGTATAACATCAAAGACAAAAATGGTAAGACCCATCCCACTCCAAAATGAACCTCTAAAGCAAGCATGGCAACATCTATATAAAATACATTAATATATTTACATAAAGTTAAAATGCTTCAATTAACAAATAAAAAGAAGGAAAACAATGAAGTGAATAAGGAAGGAGCGGTCCCTGAAAACAGAAGGCACGTTTAGAAGAAATTTCTTTCTAGGTCAACATCACCAAGTTGCAGTATCACAAGTTATCAAACCAAGATAGAAGTTGAGAAATATAATCAGGTAATCCTAATTAACCGTGGCAAGAGAAACCAGACTAGCACCGCTTAACTACTTGATATTAGAAGTATCATTACTATGACATAGTTGCTTTCGCACCTTGATGCATTCTTTTCCTGTTTGGTCATCCTCAACTACTACTGCATCCATATATCTGCCCATTGCAACTGTTACAGCAAGGTTATACTTCTTATGTGTTGGCCTGCAGAGATCTGTCATTCGACCATGAACACCGGGAAACAGACGCTTCAGAGTTTCAACTGCTTGAGACAATCTGGCATCTCTCTCATTTTCATGTCTCTCAGCCTTCAACTCACGTAGTTGGTCCTCTACTTCATCAAGTCGTTTGCGCAGATTGTCATGTTTTTCTCTGTCAAAAGAACAGATATTTCTAGTTATTTACATAAACAACAAGTAAATGCAAATGCAGTTACTTGAACTTCCATATGACCAGAGCCCATTAAACAAGGAAATATGTCATGGTATTCAGTAGCATGCATCATAGCTCAATCTGACCAACCTGGAGCGTCGAAGTTTATTTTTCATCTCACGCTGTTCTTCTTTCACCCGTTTCAGTTCTTCATCATGCTTCTTAACTGCATCAAGAATTTTCTTCAACCTTGTTTGCATCTGTTTCTCCTGAGACTCAAGCTCATGCTTCCGATTTTCAAGCTGCTGAAGATTTTCTTCCAGATTCTTCTGAGCATCAATATCAGCACGCTGCTGCCTATCCAAGACCTCTTTCTCATCTCTTAGTTTCGCAGTTTTCATGCCAGCCTCTTCTTTACTGTAAAACCAAATCCACGAAGCTTCATCAAATGAAAACTAGCACTTGATCTCTAGACAAGTATTTCAAAAAGAATATAGAAAAAGCAGATCATGTGTCAATGCAAACATTTCCATTTTTTGAGAGACAAGGTACAATGCAAACATTTCCATGCTTTCACCTTTCTCCTCTGTCTAGGCAGCCTGAGAGAGAAGATGACAATGTAAACAGCAATTTTTGAGCCCATGACTGTCCATCTAACGACATTGCGATGGGTAATAAAAACATGAGCTTCTGCAGCACAAGGAAGCAGCTTTCCCACCTCCCCAATAGGGGCACAAGGGCAGGGCAGAAATTGAGCATACATAAAAACACTTGGTGATTTTTTCCATCTGCCTGAGCCTTGGAAGGAAGTGTGACCAGGTACCCGTGCTAGTGGGAGGTAGCAGGTACCCAGTGAAATAATCAAGGCCATTCAAGCTGGCCCGAACACCACCGTCACAAAAAAATTAATCTAAAATTCCATGTAGTATTAAAGATCAAGGTTTAGAAGAACATGGTAGAGAGCATCATAGGAGCTTACATCAAATCAGAACCAAAGGTCTGTACCATGATAACAAAATGTGGTACATTTGCAATTTAGAAGTTCTTGCTTCAAGTAATAAGCAAATAAGATACATCCAAGTCATGGGCTGAGCAACACAAAATGTTTTGTTACACAAAACCTGCCCAGGATATTATTTTGAGGTCAGAGGCACAAACACATAACCAACGGAAACTAGCAAAAGTTTCAAAAAAAATAATGACTATGGCGTCCGGGCCAGCTTGCATATACCTAGACTGTTCCTGGGTACCTTCTACCCCCCTCCTGCACAAATATCAGGTAGAGTTACCTGCCAAGGCTTGCTTCAGCTGGGATTTGAACCTGAAAGGCTGAAACATCATGGTTCTCCTCCAACTTAATTGACCATAAGCACATAACCTTAGGTGCGCAAAAGTTTAAATGTCTTGCCTTCAGAGAAATGTAATGTCCCCTTTGTTCCGTGTTGAAATAGAAAATTTATTACGTATTACTAGAGTTTAGATTGTTAAATTAGTTAATCATTAGGTATTAGATAAGATTTTACGGCGGGGGGGTTGGTTTTCTTTATAGGAGAGGAAAAATTTATTTTTTTCGATGCGGATTTGACACGACATAGGAGACGCTTCCCTTTATCAATAATTATATTATTTTAAATAATAAAATGGGGTCCCAACATATTAAAGTATAGGTGTTCCCTCAGATTCAGAACTTCTTTCAATACTTATGGTCTTAGCACTTTGAACCCCCACCAACCCTGACTATAAACACAAACCTAAGTCTACGACCAAAATTAACTACCGGAAAAATTAATGATTCCTGCCTAGATCGTCAATTATCATCCAAAGACATATTTTATTAACAAATAAAGCAGCAGTAAACGTTACAGAGATTACACAAGTACTCATATTCCTTCATGTAAAAGAGTTTCTCAACCATAAAAGAACTCACATTTGGTGATATGTCTCCAATTGACTGTCAGCTAATTGAAGTTTCCCCCCTGCATCTCGACTTCTTTGACGCAACTCATCCAGCTGCCTTGTAATGTCCTTCAAGTCATTTTGAAGCTTCTTCACCTCATCTGCATGTCTTCTTTTTTCATCTCTCTTCTTATCAAACTCTTTACTTGTACTTTTGATTTTTGAAGTAATACGCGATATTTCTTCCTTTAACTTTACAAGATCAGGTTGCTGTGAAAAGATAAATGAATCCTTGAGTGAGCACATTATAAATGGTGTAGTGAATAAAAAATAAGTGCAGTTCACAACTCTAGTGATGACAGAGCAACAAGGACACAAAAGTATATCTATTTAATGACAACCGAGATTTTGTTTTTCTATGGCAAAAAAGGTGAATTCTTGTGTGACGCCACATAAACTGAGTGAGTTGATTAATGTGGCACATCATCAAGATAATAATAGAAATTAAAAAAAAAACAATTACATTCGCACGCCTTCGATAGAACATTGTAACTATCAAAATAAACAAGTAATTTTAGGAAAGCAATCAATAGCATTCGCCCAAGAAGTTTAACTCATTAAGCTTCTAAGCATTCAGCCAGAGAAATCTCTTCGAGCCAACAGTAACAAATTTCATGCACAAAATTCAGGGAACCAGCAATATGGAATACCAGGCAAAAAGTGCTATCCTGCAATAGCTCATCTTGAAACAGGCTATTCGGTTTTGTCCTGTCAGCTTTTCAGTTATTTAAACCTTTAGAACAATTCGTTGAAGGTTTTATCTCAGATTGGAATAGCACAAAATGTGGTTCAGAAGAAACAATGTTACTCCGAGCATCATGCACCAAAATTTGAAACTGTGAGTCAAAGCTTCACTTCATAGGCAGACAGAAAATAGCATTAACATCACTCATAAAACAAATGTGAAAGACTAATGAATTTGAGAATATAATTACATTCTTGTCAAGTTTGTTTTTTCTATCTGCAATCTTCCTCTCGCGCAATGCAATCTCTCTCATGTATCCGCTTAGTTCTTTCTTCTTTCTGCTAGATTCACTTTCATATTCCCCAAGTTTCTCCACAATTTCTTTGACTCTTGCTTCTTCGGCATCAAGTTCCTCGTTTGTCTTAGCAATATCCTTTTCTATGTTGAATAATTGCCAAAGAAAATATTCTTGCTTCAAAGATTTCTGCAATAAAGACAGATGACGAATGATGGGGACTCACGAGAGGAATAGCCATAAAGGAATAATAGAAACAAGTTAAACCAAGCAAACAACTGTTTTTTACAAAATATTTTCTCCTTCCACTAATAGCAACTAACAAGAAAAAACATCATCCACTACATGCCAGGAAAAAAAATAAAAAATCTTGAGGGTGTTACCATACACACATTGGTCCCCATAAAATTCAGAGTAGATAACCTTTTATCATTAACAGGGAATAAATGACATTTCTGCATACACTGCCTCTACCAAGCAACTAATTTGTTCTCCTGAAATTGCTTCTATTGGAGAAGGCCAAAAATGGAGTAGAAAGTATCCCAATCACTACAAAACTATATATCAAATGCTTCATGTCCCTACTACTGATAATAGATAAATACGAGGAGGAAATGGGAGTAGTTTTAAACTCAAATTATTATGAATTGATAAATATACCCTTGCATTTATATATACATATAATGAATACACACAGAGGCACGTATTTTAGATAAGAGGAAATCAACGATGTATGAAACTCCTTGTTATAAATTTTAGGCAAGCAAGCGTGGATAAAAATGTTGTGACTGAAGAAGCACATATGAATTAATTTTTTTTGATGAAGTAAGTAGATTCATTTCAAGGCATCAAGAAGATGCAAGCTTTACAAGTTCTTTACAAGAAGAAGCACATATGAAATGATAACTTGATAAATCCAAAAGACAATTAAGTTACCAATTTCCAAAAAAAAAAATAGAAAGACAATTATTGAAAAAAATAAAAAAAAGAGTTCTTATACTTATTTAAGAACAAAGAATGAGAAGCAGAATACTCACACAGACAGCTGAAAAAATAGAAATTCAAGGATATAGACAAAAACAACACTTCAGCACATGACTATAAACATGAATAATGCTTTAAAATATAAAAGCAGGTGAATCTTGCATTAAAATCATAAACAAGACGCTGCACTCAAAAACAGATGTACTGAACTCATACCAGTTGATCTTGTAAACGAAGATGCTTCTCAGCTTCTTCTTTCTGTTCCTTTTTCTGTTTTCGCTCCATAGTTACAGTTTTCTTTTTCTGGTAAGCAAGCGCCTTCTTTTCTTCAGCTCTTGCTTTTTCTTCTTCCAATTCATCATAGCGTCTCTTGAACTCTTCAGATCCAGATATTTGCTCAAGGAGTGCAGAGAGTTCTTTTGGATTTTTAGATGCAATAGACTCAACGTCACCCTGCATCAATTCTCCATAGGTAAAAGAGACATCCATTAACACATGCAGAAGGAAGTAACTGCTATTTCAGTTTACTAACTCCAGAATAATAGCATAGGTAGTTAAATGTCATACTCTGAACTTTCCTTTTTCTAATTATATTCATTTGCCAGCTTATAAGTGTACCACAGTTATAGAACGTCAAAGGAATACAATTAGCAACTCACTCACGTGATGGCAATCAATTTTTGCAGTGACCTATAGAGCAACTCAGATTAGCCAGATACCTTCATTTGATGGCAACAATAACAACTTGCCTCTTCTTTCTGCTAATACAAGCCATTCTTAATACTGTCTTTAGTGACACTTTGCGCTTTATTATGATTAGATAGGAATGTGTTTTGAACTACAATTACAATGGATGAAAGATAGATCACTTTTTTTCAATCCATAAAGATGGTTCATGATTCTTTTACACCATATATTACACCATCATTCATTTAATCGTCTCTATTTATCCTAACCAATGCGAACACATGTTATGAGGTGCAGAGGACTGCAATGGTCCATTCAAAATGCAAAAGGAAAATCATAACACGCTAAGATATTCAGACTGGTATACGCTGTGAAGTGATTCATTCCATCTGGATTGAAAGAACACAAGGATATTTGTGAAGAAGAGAAGACACTGGAAAGCTGTTGCAAAGGATACATATGCATCATGTGTGTGAGCCTCACCTGGAATTAGAATTGGACTTCAATCCTTTAAATAATGAGTGAGCTTGAGATATGCTTTGGAGTTGTAATTCCTGTTATTATTAATGCCTAAGATAGCAAGCTGTGTGAGTTTTGCTGTGGATTTGTAATGACTCATTTGGTGATTAATACAACAAAGTTAGTTAACCAAAAAAATATATATGAGGTGCAGAGGTGCTCTAGCTGTTTAAAGATGGTTAATTCAGCTGCAAACCAAGACACACTGTCAATGTAATAGAATTTACATTATATGATGTCTGTGTACACACTATCAGAGTGTGATTGTATAGTTAAATTAGCTGTGGCAAGTTACCCATCTTCTTTGGGTTCCACTTTTATACTTGCTATACAGGGTAAGTTGGCCATTAAATGACCTATAATATACTGTCAATGACGGCAACTTTCTTCGGAATGAGAGTTGTAGTTGTTTCTTTTCGAGAAATAGTAGTTCTCCTTACATACTATATAATGGCAATGCAATGAAGTTAAATCTTAAAACAATTAACCACCACGTACCTGAAAGACGAGAAAATTCCGGGCTTTAACCAGAATATCAAGGGACTTCAATTTGGCATTATACTCATCCCAATTAACAGCTTTCCCATCAATCCGATATTCACTAGCACCAGCACTCGTAATAGCACGCGTAAACTGAATTTCCGTACCATTAGCAAGCTGATAAACTAGCCTCACGAAAGCTCTTCGACCTCTCTGCTCCTTTTCACGGTCGTCAAAAGCATAAATTAAGTCCTTCAACTGTGCACCTCGAAGTTGACCCGTACGAACTCCAAGGACGAAGCTGATTGCATCCATTAGGTTAGATTTTCCTGCTCCATTTGGCCCTATAATCGCTGTAAAGTCGTAAAATGGGCCAATTGATTGAAATCCTTTGTAGGACTTGAAATTCTCGAGTTCCAGGCGGTGGATTTTTCCCGGCGACGCCTGTGACGGCATTGCTGAGTCGAAACCCTAGGTCTTCAGTGAGAATTTTGTGATGAAATGGTGAATATGAAACTTGAATAGAGTTGATGGAGAGTGAAATTAGGGTTTGAAGTGAGGGGATTTTTATTTTGGCGGGTATTTTTCTCGGAAAATGTGTCTTAACTCATGGAGCGTCGGAGTCGGAGCTGGAGTCGGGTTCCCATATTGGAAGAGTATGAAAGACGAATGAGAGGGAAAAATCGAATTATAGAAAGCTACTTTTCGTTTTCCCTCGAAAATATCGAACGCCATTTATTACTTAAAGTTAAAAAATGGTGACTAATTTACTACACAATTTTTCTTTTAATTACTATATATATGACATTTTTTTTCTACCTATAATTGGTCAAAAAAGATCATTTCATTTGCCTTCTTGCCGGTCACCACGAGTATTTAGATTCATGTTGGGATAATTGATTGTTGAAGTCATTCATCTTATACGAAGATTGATAGAAAATTATAGAAAAAGAAAGATGGACCTACCTACATATAATGTTCATTAATCTTGTAAAGGCCTATAACAAAGTCTTGAGGGTTATCCTCTAGAGGTGCTTTGAGGTTAGAGGTGTCCTAATGATTTATATTAAGGCGATAAATGACATGTATGATGGAGTCAAGACTCGGATTAGAATGATGGGAAGAGACTCAAAGTAATTCCCATTTGAGATGGGGCTACACCATCAATGTGTTGGGGTTTATTTGCCCTGATTTCTTACCATAAATAGGTTTTCCTTTTAGGAAAATGTTTTAATATTTTAACTAGTCCTTTTCTTGTAGGAAAGGTTTAGGACTCTATAAATATAGGTTTGTTCCTTCTAACTTAATTAGCATTCACAATGTAGTCCTAGGGTTTTGAGAGTTGCG